>JADRCD010211772.1:32901-48260 GCA_019843815.1 Montemys delectorum | reverse complement strand
TTTTTTTTTTTTTTTTGAGTATATACCAGTAGTAGAATTCTGGCTCACATGGCAGTTCTCTTTTTAGTGTTTTGAGAAATTCCACACTATTTTCTACAGTGAGACTCTACCATTTTAGATCCCTCCCAACAGTGTGCGATTCATTCTTTCATCAGTAGTAGCCACCCTAATTGGTGTTAAGTGTATCTCATGTGCTTTTGGTTTAATAGTGGTGTGACGCTTGTTTTCATCTGCTTTTTTGGTTTTTTGTTGTTTTTGTTTGTTTGTTTGTTTGTTTGTTTGAGACAGAATTTCTCTGTGTAGCCCTGGCTGTCCTGGAACTCACTCTGTAGACCAGGCTGGCCTCGAACTCAGAAATCCGCCTGCCTCTGCCTCCCAAATTCTGGGATTAAAGGCATGTGCTACCACTCTTGTTCTCTTTTGAGTTTTATATACTTTGGTGTATTTGATATCTTCTCTTCTCTTACCCATCTTCTCTACATAGATCTTAAGTCACCAGGCTCAGCTAATTCTGCCTTTGCTGTTGTAAATCTCTTCCACTGTAGTGTACTGTCACAATTCCAGTTCTGAAGCTCCCTTATCCCATAGATAAGTGGTTTGTTTAAAGTAATACAGCTGATTACTAGTCTTGACTGCCAGTACACATTTCTTCCATAATGCAGTGCTATTTTCCTGATGATGAGGCATCTTTGCCTTCTTTCTCTAGTTTTGAAATTATTATAAAATACAGCTCCCTAGCTAAGATGTATCAGTTGTTACTATCTGACATCACCTAGTCATATTTTATTCATATACTTAAAATCAAGTAAACAAAAATAAACCAACAGTTAAAACATTTAAGAAGGGCCTGGAGAGATGGCTGGCTCAGCCATTAAGAGCACTGACTACTCTTCCAGAGGTTCTGAGTTCAATTCCCAGCAACCACATGGTGGCCTACAACCATCTGTAATGGGATCAGATGCCCTCTTCTGGTATGTCTGATGACAGCTAAAGTATACTCATATAAATAAAATAAATCTTTTAAAAAAATTAAGAAAGTTGTGCTTTTATTTTTTTTTTTTGACTTGCTGTTTTCTTTTTACAGTAACAGATATTAATGGAAGGACACGAATCTTCTTTCCAGTGTGTATGACAGCGTTTTTCTGATACCTTGCTCTGTACTTTTGTTTCTAGGTACTATCCACTGCATTTTCCATGCAACTGGGCACCATTACACTTGGAAAAAAGTTACCACAACAGTACACAACATTATTGTGGGCAAGTTGTGGATAGATCAGGTGAGCAAAGGTACTCAAAGTACCCTGAAGGTCAGGACACTTCTTCAGGAGGTAACCTTTGTTGTACTTAGACACAGTGACTCGTCCCAGACTGTTTCTACTGGATCTCCAGGCTCTCCTAAGGATTGTCTCTTGGGCAGTCGTCCTACTTCCACATGTTCTAACTACAAATTATTATTTATGAATGATCAAATTGTAACTTGTATCAAGGATGAGTAGAATTCTGTTGGGCAATATAAACGACATAAGACATAGCTACATGGCCCCAGCTTTTGATGCTTTTAATCCTAAGTACTAGGGTTACAAAGGCAGAGAATACTTTCCAGGAGTTATTGAGACATTGGAGAAATAGGACATGTGTAGGTTGAAAAGTAACAAAATACCCTAGGACAGGAGATGTGCTAAGAGATTTTCCTGTTAAGTGTTAGCTGTGAGGTGAGACTGGTTTAACTGCCCTCAGAAAAGAGGGAATACTGTGTTTTGGAAAAGGGCTTTATGGATGATGTGGAATTAAGCTGAATCTTTGAAAGGAAGAAAGGAGAGAAAACTGAAACAAAGGAAGTCTATAGGAAGATTACAAATGAAATCTGTAGGAAGATCTGTCATGTACAACTTTGAAACTGTAATTGTGGTAAGCAAAGGAGTTTTAGAGGGGTCCTAGTGAGGGACTTGTTCAGGAGGTAGTTTATTATGTGTGCATTTCAGTACGTGTACTGAAGGTCAAGCCATGTTACCAATATGTGATAGACGAAAGGAATGCTCATGTAAAACCCAAGTCAGTCTTCATAAAACTAACCCATGATTCTTTTCACTTTACAGTCTGGTGAGATTGACATTGTAAATCATAAGACAGGAGACAAGTGTAATCTTAAATTTGTTCCTTATAGCTACTTCTCTCGGGATGTAGCAAGAAAGGTAAGAGAGGTTGAAATGTAAATATTTTTAATTTAGTGTGCATGCCTTAGAAGGGCTGGTGTGCGTGTGTGTGTGTGTGTGTGTGTAGATGTATGTATGTATGTATGTATGTATGTATGTATGTATGTATGTATGTAGAGAGATAGGTAGGTAGAAAGTCATGTGTCCTGAGTATGCAGATCCGAAAAGTAGACCTAAAGGAGAAAACTAGAAAAGGAACCAATTACATTACTGAACCACTTTCTTCTCCTGAACACGAGGAAGTGAAAGAGAAGTACAAGGGCTGGAGAGATATCTCAGTGGTCCCAGCACCCATATCTAGTACTTCACAAATGTTGATAACTCTTGCTCCAGGGGATCTCATGTTCACTTCTGGCTTCCAAAGGCACCTATATACATGTGGCTGGTCCTCCCCCCTATCCCCTCACACACACACACACACACACACACACACACACACACACACACACACGCACACGCACGCGCACACACACCCCTGCCTAAATAAAAATAAATACATTTATTTTAAAAATAAAGAAAGTACAGTGGGAAGGGCAAGGTGAGAACGGAGGAGAGGAGGGGGTATAGACAGTAGGACCACTGACATACAGAGGAGAGATGTCTGTTCCACCACAGGTGGTTCATGCCACAGAATTTCAAGTAGCAATGAAGACTAGCCAGGCATGGGGGTGCTCCCTTTTAATCCCAGCACTCAGGAGGCAGAGACAGGAGGATCTCTGAGTTTGAGGCCAGCCTGGTCTACAGAGTGAGTTCCAGGACTGCTAAGGCTACACATAGAAATCCTGTCTTGAAAAACAGAAATTTAAAAAGAAAAAGTGAAGGCTGGTTGGAGATTGAGATGTGTTTGTGAACCTGTGTAATTTTTAGAATAGTTGTAAGTGTCAGTCAGGTGTTTTTCTTGCTTTTACATCCTTTACATCAGAAATTCCTATTCAATAAGAAACTTTGATCATAAGGCCGTCAGTTCATTGGTCTTGTTTCAAATAGTATTTAAAAATCAGTAGCAAGAAATGTGGCTAACTCCATACCACTTATGATAATGGATTTAACCAGTAATTAGTTTAGAATTTTTCCGAGATTAGTTAGGTAAGCTACCCAATGGTGTCACTCTGCTCCAAAGCTGTGCTCTTCATCCTTGTAGGTGACAGGTGAAGTGACAGATCCATCCGGAAAAGTTCACTTTGCCCTCCTAGGGACATGGGATGAGAAAATGGATTGTTTCAAAGTACAACCAGCCTCTGGGGAAAATGGGGGTGATGCCCGGCAGAGAGGCCATGAAGCAGAAGACAGTAGGGTCATGCTGTGGAAGAGGAATCCATTACCGTGAGTATGGCATTCGAGCTTCCTTTGCCCTTAACTCTAGAGTGGTATGCCAGCATTCTACCTGCATTCTTCATGGCTGTCTGTGGGACTGACCAGGGAGATGAGAACCTCTGAAGAGATTGTACACATGAGTGGAGCTGAAGTGTGCTTTGTTCCAAGACTATCTCACCAACCATATGCCAAATTGGATTTCTCCTTTCTGAAGTTTCATTGAATCGTGGCTCAGAGGAATTCGTGCTGTATTTTGAGACAGGGTTTTACATAGTCCAGGCTGGTCTCACTGTGTGCCCGAGGCTCTCTTTGAAGTGCTGATTTGATCCTCCTTCTTGTACCTTCCAGGAACTGGGTTACAGGCGTGTAGCACTGTGCCCTGCATTCTCATTGCAATTTAGAGCAGAGCTTTTCAAAAGCAACTGGGGAGAAAGGTGCTTTTCACCTGCTAACATTTTCCCTACAGGTCCCTGAGATAAAGCACAGAACTTTGGAAACAAGTGCAGGTCATCATCTTATATAGTGTGTCTTCAGAAGTAGCCAGATTTTCCCAGAAAGAGGTCTAAAAGGAAGCCTAGGAAATAGGAATGAGGCAGTTTTAAAGATGTCGTTCTTCCTGATAGTTCGGAGTGCGATGCTGCAGGCATCTCTTGTTTGAAGTGATCCTGGGGAAGGGTGGGAGTGGTAGAATTTAACTCTCTTTTTTGGGGATTTCTTGATAAGGCTTTAGAGATTTTCCACTTGTGGGACACTTAGATGCAGGGCAGTGTTCTGAGCTGTTGCCCCTTGGGTTGGATCATGGCTGTAGAGCTGCCTTTCCTTTGCTTTGTTTGTTCATAGGAAAAATGCAGAAAACATGTACTACTTCTCAGAGCTTGCCCTCACTCTCAATGCCTGGGAAGGTGGCACTGCTCCTACAGACAGCCGGCTGCGGCCTGACCAGAGACTGATGGAAAACGGGCGCTGGGATGAAGCAAACGCTGAGAAGCAGCGCCTGGAGGAGAAACAGCGACTTTCCAGGAAGAAGAGAGAAGCAGAAGCTATGAAAGCCACGGAAGATGGTAACAAACCTGTCCCCTGCTCTGATTTCTTGATGTGTGGTATGTGTCAGCTCTAATCTTGCTTTCCGTTCTCTTCCCTTATAGGCACACCATATGACCCCTATAAAGCATTGTGGTTTGAGCGGAAGAAGGACCCTGTCACCAAGGAGCTAACCCATGTTTATAGGGGCGAGTACTGGGAATGTAAGGAAAAGCAGGACTGGGGTTCTTGCCCAGACATTTTCTGAAGCAGCTGTAACTTGAAGAGGGCTGATCGGAGAAGACGGCAGAGGATGTTCGGGAAAGCTGGCAGTTGGGACTTTTACCAAGTGCTTTCCTCAAATTTGTCTGTCTTAACCAATCACTTTTTCCAAATCAATCACCAGAAGCAGACACCCGTGGTGGTGATTGGCTGGTTGCCTTAGCTGATTGACACTGAAATCGACGTAGTAGATACCCATATTTGTAAGGCAGTGGTTTAGTGGCTGAAAGTTAGTGTTACCCTACATCTGCAAAGGCAAGTGAGTGTTTCCCTCTGCCTCATAGAAGATGCCATTCACTCTCACCTGTGTCTGCTCAGCCAGAATCTGCGTAAGGTTGTGATTCATGAGCATTTTGGTGCTGTTCAGAGCAAGAACTGATTTTAAAGTTCCTTTAAAAAGAAACACATAAGATTTAACCAGCAGAGGCATCATGCATAGGTCTCAATGTTATGAAATGTACTCACACATGGGCTGGTTTAACAGGGCGTCGTGTGTAGATAACTAAGGTTTTAGAGCATCTGCAGGAGAGATTATTCTCTAGGGCTTGAATATTCAGTTATATTCTTGGAGATTTTATCTTCACTTGCATACAGTATCCCTCTGCTGTTCTGTCTACTTTGACAGCAACCAGAGGCAGCCTTGGTTGTTAAGAGAGTCACACTCTCCTCATAAAGGGGTTTTATGGACTTGCTCAGGTGGAGAACCTCTGCACACATAGGCAGGGTGGGAGAAGACTGCTAGCCGCTTGTACCTTCCCAGTCCCTCCTCATCCCGTCATTCATTGCCTTTTTGGCTTCTGTTTCCTGGCACAGTACCATTTTGAGTTTGTGCCACAGTCTGGAGCAAAACATTGCCTGACCCATTCTGTATACTTCAGAATCTGAGAGAAGTTCCTCTGCAACAAATGTTTTCATCTTGAAAGTCCCAGTAGAACGGAGCCACTTCTGGAATAATGTGTTAAATCATCTGTATATTATATATATATATATATATATATATATGTAGAGAAAATCTAATTTTTTTTTCCCCTTTCCCATGAAGAATCTTGGTTTTTTATATCACCTGCCTCCCTGGGACTATCCAGTGTGCGTTAATATGGGTTGGTGCGCCTCTGCTTTCTGTGTTTGAGGGGCATTGCAACTCCAAGAGGGTCATGTGTGGCAGTTGCTAAACAGGAGCAAGGAGGAAGGTTTGTATCACTTACCCACTGCGGCCTCAGCTCAGCTTTTCTGACCACGTGGCTCTTGGAAAGGAAGTCCTAGTCTTTTTCCTGCCTCAGTTTCCTTCCTTAGGAGGTGTACGGGTAGAAAGTCAGGAGGGTGATTTCTAGCTTCCTTATGTCCCAGCTCAGGCTAAATCCCAAAAGAGTTTTCTTCCAAGGATGTGAGCTAACAGCCCTCATGCCCTGTGGGAACTGCTCCTGCTGACGCTGCCGTCCTTCATTTTTTCTTCATTAGTTCTGCTTTCCTGTTCAGAAATGTAACCTTTGTGCAACCCACCCTTGGTTGAGGGTCATAAATTGAGGTGCCTTCCTTGTGTACTTTTTGTTAGTGTTTTTGTTTTTGTTCCTTAACTGTTGAGCCTCAGCCAGTGTGGGTCCTTGGGGAAAATACCATTCCAGAGGAAGCTATCCCTCCAGGGAAATTGGATTTTACTGGGTAAATTAGTATTTTCAGTCCTTCCCCACCGGCTCTCCTTCCCTAGATAAAATGATCAAAGATTGAGCACTAGGGAATTTCCTCCTAAGAAGGCTTTCCCCAGCACACGGGGTTACTCCAGGGAGGCCCATAAAATGGGCACCATCCCTGGAGGCTTTGGATAGAATGGAAATTTCCCAAGGAAGCTCCGTGCTTTAGCCCTTTTCCCTCTACCTGCACTACATTTCTAGCTTGATTCCCAGATCCCTGCTTACAGAAGAAGCTTAGAAGTCCTGAAGATGGAATAAAGTCACATGAAAGCAAAATAAGACTATATATATATTTTCAGTTTTTTTGCCTTATTGCTTTTTTTCAAAAAAAAACTACTAAATTAAATAATTTTTAAAAAGCTATATTGTCTGATTTGCTTCTCCTCCTAATAGTCAGGAAATAGTGGTGCACAGAGGGAGACCTGGCAGTGGGGATCTGTTCTGTTTGGGAATTTTATTTTATGTAGATGAGTGTTTTGCCTGTGAGTATGTATATGTACTATGTGCATGCCTGGTGGCCTCAGCGGCAGATGAATGTGTGGAAAGGTGAACAACCATGGGGCTCTGGGAACCAAACTCTGTGCTCTTAATGGCTAAGCCCTCACTCAAGCTCCTATGTTTCAATTCTTCAACATCATTCCAGGTTCATGTGCAGAATAGCCTTAACAGCCCTAATACCTTTCAGTGTGAATTTGTCATTGTCCTTTCTTACATATAGAAACATAACTAGTGTTTCTGAATCTGGGGCTGCTTCCCTTCAAAAATATACGAATAAAGAATGTAGCGTAGGGGTAGAGCTTACCTACTGTGTGCCTGCCTGGCCTGGATTTAATCCCCAGCCCTGAAAAGTAAAATAATAATAGTAAAAGCTAAATCTGGGGCAAATTCCCCATGCCCAGGAGCTCAGGTCTGGGTAACTTGGGGAGAGTCTATCTCAATAAATAAATAAACAAATAAATAAATAAATAAATGAAATCAAGGCAAGGAGTGTTGGTATAGGCAGTCCCAGGGGAGGCAGGACGATTACAAGCTGCAGACCAACCTGAGATACATAGATCCTCTCTCAAAAGCAAAAAGACCTTTTTCAAGCAATGACACCCTTTTCCTTTTTCATCTGCAAAGTCCAGGCTGGGGAAGAGTAGGGTATAGGCCTAGAGAGCTCTCCAGTAGATAATACAGCAAAGGATCCCACCTATGAGGAACCCTGAGTATGCAGTATTAAAGAATTGAGAGGAACTCAGCATTCTCTGGGCCACATAACTTTAAGAGGAAAATGTTAGGATCATTTTGACAGTGAAAAAAGGCACTTAAAGAAACTAGATTTCTCAGCGTCACACAGCTGATTGGCTGGTCAGTGTTGGGATTCAAAGCTCAGTGTGGTTAACCGGAGTTTCTGACCTCTGTTAGCCACCCTGTACCTTGGGAGGAACATTGGCTTGGAAGTGGTTCTGAGTTTCTTCAGGTGATGTTCTCTGGCTGTGTGTTACATCCTGCCGCTGAAGTGCTGGACTGTCTGCACAGGCTCATATGGCTAATGCCATTTCTTTTAAAGCTCTGCCCTAAAGACTGGATTTTTCAGATCTCAAGTCAACAAAATAAGCTCTGTTATCAGGGATTGTTTTTGTACCAGATTTGGAGGAACCACCTGATTATTATTACAAGATGGGATGTTAAATTGGGTAACGTTGTGTTATTTTGTTAACTGGCACCGTGAAAAAGCACAGCAGTAGGTATGCTGCATTCCTAACAGTCCTGTTAGATCTCAAGCACCATCACAATTTAATTCTGACAGTAGGGGCAATCAAACAGCAGCAATGTGTAATGATCCCTCTTTGATCTAATAACATGACATGAACTGGAATGTGGATCCTGAGGGTCAGGATCCAACATGATTCAACATTATGACTCAGCAAAATTTCGAATCATTACATTCAGAGACCTTTTTTTTTTTTTTTTGGTTTTTCGTGACACGGTTTCTCTGTATGTCCCTGGCTGTCCTGGAACTCACTCTGTAGACCAGGCTGGCCTCAAACTCAGAAATCCGCTTGCCTCTGCCTCCCAAGTGCTGAGATTAAAGGCGTGCGCCGCCGCCACCACCACCTGGCCAGAGACCTTTCAAGTCCCACAAACAGAGGGAAATAGAGGCTTTCGCCACAGATGGTTCCCCATGCTGTCTTAGGCAAATAAGAGTGAGTTTGGCGCTTACCATTCTGTTTGAATTCCTCAGCCTTCATTTCCACAGAGTTGAAAAGCTGCAGAGATTTCCATCCTGTGGAGCAAGAAGAGATGACAGTGACGAGGAGGATAGCCACTGTTCCCTACAGTCGAAGAGGAATAAAGATAGAGCCTTCCAGAACTCTTAAGCTGTGGAATGAACCACAGCAGTATCAGTAACCTCAAGCAGGAAGTGTACCGGAGCGCAGCCTGCACCAGAACACTGCCGAACTTTAGACTCCAATGTCCCCAGTTTTCCCACGAGGGCTATGCACTGTGCAGAGGCCCTGGGCCTTACTCCACAACATTAGGCAGGTCTTGAAGGAGGCATGTTTCTATAGCTTATTCCAGACAGTCTCCAACATGATGGCCTAGGTGCTTCTCCCTTGTTTATAAAAAACAATCACATACACACATCCAACAAACTTGTTCAACTATAGGGTCAGTAAAATTATGTCTCAAAAGGTGGCATAGAAAAATTTCAGATTTGGTTCATTATAGATGTACATTTTATGGAACAAAATTCAGAACCTCCAGGAATGGTGCACACCTGTGAATTCTAGCCATTGGGACACGGAGGTGGAAGACAGTTCAAGGTCATTGTTGGCAACAGAGTGAATTTGAGGCCAACTTGGGTCTCATGAGACCCTGTCAAAAAAAAAAAAAATTATGAAACACACTTATCCACCCTTCCTTACCCACTGGAAGCATTCTGAGCCTTGTGTAGTTTCTGAAGCTCTTATTGTAAAGCATAGTCCTGCTACCCTTTCAAATTGCTACTGCATTGATCATTGTTCCTTCAGGAAAGGAGCTGGGTGATCACATGAGGGGTCTTCAAAGGATAGACCTAAAGAGCTCCAGGGCTTTGGGTGTAGCTCTAGAGTGCCACCGAGTGTGTGCATGGCCTGGGGTTTGCTGCCCAGCACTATGATCAATTACTTAGAACTCTCCATAAATAACTTCTAGAGGTCATGGCCTCTGAGCTTGACCAGGGGGTTCTAGAGGTTACTAAACACAAGTTCATTTTAGAATATGGCTGGAACGGCCAGGCGGTGGTGGCACACGCCTTTAATCCCAGTACTTGGGAGGCAGAGGCAGGTGGATTTCTACAGAGTGAATTCCAGGACAGCCAGGGCTACACAGAGAAACCCTGTCTCGAAAAAAAAAAAAATATGGCTGGAACACTTTCTTTTATTTACTTAGCCTCATTCATTAAGCATTTACCTGAGCCTGATACAAATAGCAAACAAGAGATTAGGTAAGCAGCTAGTTGCAATCAAGTTTGACAGGTGGTGTGAGGCACTGTGGCCTGTAGAGAGAGCTGGGAGAAAGTGGATGGAGGCATGTCAGGAGTCTTGGAGAACTAGAAGAGCTTGAGCTGTGATTGCAAAGCTAAGTAGGGGTTAGGGGGAGGGTGACTGCACAGACAAGAAGAGCAAGGTCCAGACAAGCACCCTTGCAGTGGCTGTATGTCTCACTAGTTTAAAGTCAAGGCGTTCACCAGCCTTGGGAGCTCTTTGCTCAGCTCACTAGCCCGTTTCCATTCCTGGGAGTGCTTTTTCCTTTCCTGGTAAGCTATTTTTATTTCTATATTGGCTAGCTCTTGTTTATTTGTTTGAGACAGGGTCTCCCTGTATAGCCCTGACAATCCTAGAGTTCTCCATGTAGACCAGGCTGGCCTCAAACTCACAGAGATCCATCTGCCTCTGCCTCGAGTGCTGGGACTAAAGGTGTGTGCCACCCCGTAACCCCCACAGCCTTCCGTGGCTAACCTAATGGTACATGACTTTCAGTCTACCTCTCCTCGTGGCAGCTGCTAGTCTTCTCACCTAATCTGTACTGTTTTTCTTGTAAATGATAGTAAACTTGTCCTCAAACTTAAAAGGAAAAAAGAACGCTGAGCAAGGTGCTGAAGGAGGTATGGCCCCACCCACAGGAGGCTTTACGGGCTTTTAGAAGAAGCCTTGGCTTTTGTTTTTAACTAGTAAAAAAAAGCAGGATATTGGATTTCAGATAGAAAACAGTTTACGAATAAGACCGGTTTAAGAGGCTGGAGAAGAAAGATGAGAAGCAGAGGAATTCTACGTGGGATGAACAGCCTGTGGAATGAAGACTAGAAGGTAGCATGGGATGAAGACTAGAAGGTAGAGAGGGGAAGGTTTTTGCAAGTCTCTGACCTAGGAAACTCAGATAGAAGATCAAGTGTTCTGGCTAGTTTTATGTCACCTTGACACAAGCTAGAGTCATCTGAATGGAGGGAACCTCAGTTGAGAAAATGCCTCTGTAAGACCCAGATGTAAGGCATTTTTTAAATTAGTGATTGATAGGGGAGGGTGTAGCCCATTGTGGGCGGTACTATCCTTGGGCTGGTGGTCCTAGGGTCTATAAGAAAGCAGCTGAGCCGGGCGGCGGTGGTGCATGCCTTTAATCCCAGCACTTGGGAGGCAGAGGCAGGCGGATTTCTGAGTTCGAGGCCAGCCTGGTCTACAGAGTGAGTTCCAGGACAGCCAGGGCTACACAGAGAAACCCTGTCTCAAAAAACTAAAACCAAAAATAAAAACAAAACAAAACAAAAAAAAAGAAAGCAGACTGATAAAAGTCACAGGAACAAGCTAGTAAACAGCACCCCTCCATGGCCTCTGCATCAGCTCCTGCCTCTGTTTCCTGCCCTGTTTGAATTCCTGTCTCACTTACTTCAATGATGAACAGTGATATGGAAGTATAATCCAAATAAACCCTCTCCTCCCCAACTTGCCTTTGGTCATGGTGTTTCATCAGAGCCATAGAAACCCTAAGACAGACAGTAGCAGGAATTCTGAAATGAGAGAAGAAATGGCCTCTTCAGTGGTTAAGAGTACTGCTCTTTCAGGGGACCAGAATTCTATTCCTAGCTCATATCTGCCTGGAACTACATACAACTCAGTGGATCTGATGTTCTTTTCGCCTCTGTAGGAACCTGTCCTCACATGAATGCTTCCACACACAGTTATAAACATGCAAACATAACTAAAGTATAACAATTTGGGGAATTGTAAACACCCTTAATCTTAACATTAGGAAGGCAAAGACAGAGGGACCAGAGTTCAAGGTCATCCTTGGCTATATAGTGAGTTCAAAACCAACCTGGTTTATATAGTTCTGGAATTCCAAAAACAAACAAACAAACAAACAAACAAACAAACAAGCAAAGGAAGGCAAGAAGAAGAAAACTGAAAGAAAGACATTTCAGGTATGCTTCGTTGGAGGTATCTGTGATGATATTAAAAAACATGTGTTTTAGACCTACTATTGCCCAGAATAGCATCCAGTTTTCTATGTACCTCATACTGCCTTCTAATTCACTATATAGCCAACGATGACCTTGAATTCCTGGTCTTCCCTCCACCACCTTTCCAAATCCTAGAATTACAGCCATGTACCCTGTGACCTGTTTTGAGAAACAATTTTAAACATGGTTCTTCTATGTAGTCTGAGAACTAAGACCAAGGGAAACCACAGATTAAATCATTTAGCCAACTCTAACTTGTAATCAAACAAGCAGGATTATATATATACAGAATATACTCTGCAGAATATATAGATTCTGATTCAACTGAGGAACTGAGGTTAGACTAGTATATATGTAATAATTGTACTGTATAGTTAGTGTTATTCTATCTTAAATATGACTATGAAGGAATTGACTTGCCCTGAATCCCAGGCAAGCATCTGGTCAGGCTAGAATTTAAGTCACCCTTTGTCATGTAAACACCAAGCCTATACAGCTGGCAGTGGCTCTTCAATGCAGCACACTTAATTACCATAGGCCTAGTGGCTTAAAGCAAGGCCTGTTTATGAGCTCAGTCCTGGAGGTGAGGAGTCTCACACCACAGGGCCAGCTTCTTTGTTTAGGGTCTCATGAGAAGAATAAGCTGAGTTCTTACCTGGAGGCATATTAGGGAAGTCTCCTTTCGCGTTTCTCCTTGCTGGTGTCCTTCAACGTCTTTTTGTGGTAAAGAAACAATTTCCTTGTTAGTGTCAGCGAGGAGCCCATTTCGTACCAGGGGCTACCTGCATTCCTTATCATGTGGTCTCCAGCTTCAAACCCAGAGAGCTTTCTATCCTTCTTACCTTTAACTTGAGATTCTTCTTCGAGCAGCTGGAGGACCCCCATGCTGGCCAGGCATTCTGTTGCTGTGACAAATACCAGAGAGAAATACTTGAGAGGAAGAAGGGTTTGTTGTAGTTCATGGCTTCTGTTGATGGTTAGCTAGCTCCATGGCTTTGGGCCAGAGGGAAAGCAGAACATCACTACTGAAAGGACATGATGGAACAAGGTAACCAGGAAGTGTAGAGGAGTAACAGCAAGGACCAGGGTTAAGAAATGGCCCTTCGAGGGCTGGAGGGATGAGGTCCTGAGTTCAATTCCCAGCAACCACATGGTGGCTCATAACCATCTGCAATGGGATCTGGCGCCCTCTTCTGGTGTGTCTGAAGACAGCTACAGTGTACTCATGTACATAAAATAAATAAGTCTTTACAAAAAAAAAAAAAAAAAAAATATGCCCCTTCATTCTTTTCCTTGAGTGACGCACTTCTGCCAAAGGCATAACTTCCATAATTTACCACCACTTATTTACCTATTTAAATTTAGAATCTTTCAATTGCTTAAACCAGTGATTAGGTCCTAGCCCTGGTGATCTCCTATAGAAACATCCTCACCCACTCAGAAGGGTACTTACCATTTGAGCATCTTTCAATGGAATCAAGCTGACCATCACCTCTTTTTCTCTTTGTGCTCCCAGCGGTCGTCTCTCCCTTTCTGCCTTCCTTTCTGCCCTTCTGTGTCTACCCCCCACCCACCTCTTTCTCTGCTTTCAAAGCTCTGCTCCCCTCTGTCTGCTTCTATCTGGAAAAACAAAAAGGCTAACCATCACAAAACCCTCTATGACTAATACATATTTATAATAGATAATCGAACATTTTAGAGTTAGATGTGCCATTTAGGAAAACTTAACCATAAATGGGAAATCCTACCATATTAATGGTCCCATTGATTTTGTAATCTTCTTTCCTAGGAGGGTGGTGGTGGTGGTGGTGGTGGTGGTATCTGGAGGACTGGGAAGGTGGTCATTATTTTAGGATTTCTTCTACTACAACTACGTAGAGAAAGCAAAATGGTGATGTTTAAACAAGTCTGCTAGGTCTGCAAAACCCTTGCCTAGTTGAGGCATGACATGGCAGCTCTATACTGGATAGGGAAAAAAAAGGAAAGGAAAGGAAAGGAAAGGAAAGGAAAGGAAAGGAAAGGAAAGGAAGGGAAGGGAAGGGAAGGGAAGGGAAGGGAAGGGAAGGGAAAGGAAATGAAAGGAAAGGAAAGGAAGGGAAAGGAAAGGAAAGGAAAGGAAGGGAAGGAAGGGAAAGGAAATGAAAGGAAAGGAAAGGAGAGGAAAGGAAGGGAAGGGAAAGGAAAGGAAAGGAAAAGAAAGGAAGGGAAGGGAAGGGAAGGGAAATGAAAGGAAGGGAAAGGAAAGGAAAGGAAAGGAAAGGAAGGGAAAGGAAGGGAAGGAAAGGAAAGAAAAGGAAAGGAAAGGAAAGGAAGGGAGGAAAGGAAAGGAAAGGAAGGGAAAGGAAAGGAAAGGAAGGGAAGGGAAGGAAAGGAAAGGAAAAGAAGGGAAGGGAAGGGAAGAAAAGGAAAGGAAAGGAAAGGAAAGGACATGACTGTTTCTAGATATAGTGGGGGAGAAAGTTCATTGTAGATAAAAGGGAGGCATAGCCAGAGGCAGGGACATCTGGGAGAATCCCCGAGTGGACATGACCCTGAGCCTTGTGAGGAGACTGGGGAGGGGAAGGGATGGGAAGAGTGTAGAAGGGAGAGGAGTACAGAGTGGGATATGCCACCCTGAAGGACCTGGTAACAGGTAGGGACAGAGAGATACTGTGAGACACTGGAGGCCAGTGTCTGCTTTGATAAATTAAATGGGCATATCATTTGTCCCAGGTTTGAGACCCTATGTACACCTGGGATGTACTCTTCCCTCAGTCTCTTGAAAAAGGCAATCTGGAATCACTCCCTACTTACAAAATCCTAAACAAGGTCATCTGTTCACTTCACATTACAATAAGCTCATGTTCTCCCTTCTTATGAATCAACTTAGTATGAAACACTGGATTATTCTAGCTAGCTTTAGGGAACTTAAGACACTTTCAAATAAAGTGCATGCAAGGAATGTACAGCTGTGAAATGCGAGACAGGTGGGATAGAACCAGCATGTTAGGGATATCATTAATCCACAGCTGGCTTCTTCGAGTTTGAAAGGGTCCTGCAACTCCTATTTCAGTAACATGGAAAGTCTGCAGCATGTGAAGAGTTTGCAAATGGCAAGTGTGTTTGTGTGTGTGTGTGTGTGTGAGTGAGTGAGTGTGCACTTGAGTGTGTGTGAGTGTGTAAGTGTGTGTATGTGTGTTATTAGTGGGAATCAAACAGGGCAGCTCACATTCTAGTTCTTCCCATCCTTTTCCAGACATTTTGTAAATATATCTGACATTCAAACTGATATCTGTAAAAATAAACCAAAACCAAAACTCAAAATAAACTGAGGGTCACACCTTAACCTTTTAAAATTTGCTTCCCTCAAAAAAAAAAATT
>JADRCD010211772.1:27901-30401 GCA_019843815.1 Montemys delectorum | reverse complement strand
TGCACCCCCCCCCTATACATGCATAAATAAACGTAACTTTAAAAAAGTAAAAACTATAAATAATATTCAAATCATCTCACTTCGAGCAAGGCCATTTATTCTCCATATGCGGTTTGCTCCACGCAATCGTTTGAAACTCTTAATTTCTAATGAGAAAGGAATTCTAAAAACTCAGGGTCAGGACTACCTGCCTGAACCTCTGGCTGCCTGCCCTGCTCCTGTGTTTGGAACTGAGACTGTTTCATTACATCCAAGCATTCACAGCTATTTAGACTGCCAGCCCGCCCTACAGGCTTTCTCTTTTTACTTTATTTACTTATTTTTTTAATTTTTGAGGATCTTCTATATGCATACAATGAAATATCATATCTATCCCCCATTTTCCTTTCCAACTCTGTATCCCCACTCAAGTTTTTACCTCTCTCCCTCCTTCCCTCCTTCCCTCCTTTCCTCCTTCCCTCCCTCCCTCCCTCCCTCCCTCCCTCCCTCCCTCCCTCCCTCCCTCCCTCCCAGTAAGAGCAGTGGATTATGTGCATGAGTGTGTGAGGTCATGCACTAGAGCATGGGTCCCAGTGACCACATCTTTAATGAAGTTTGATTTCCCCTCCTCCAGCAAGTAGCCACTGCTGATAATTTCAGTGTAGTGTGAGACCTGGAGATCACTTACCTATTTAGCATGGGATCTGAGGCTGGCTTGATTTTGTGCAGGCCTTGTGTAGGTAACCACCGATGCAGTGAGCTCATGAACTTCATGGCCAGGTCATGTTCAAAAGATAGCATTCGGCAGCACACCTCCTCATCCTCCGACTCTTACATTCTTTCTGTCTCCTCTTTTGTAGTATTCTCTAGGTGTTAAGTGGTGATGAGGTTGATGTAGACAGTCTGTTTAGCTCAGTAGTCAGTTTCCTGATCTCAGCCCTGTGATCCATTATGCATCTCTCTGTTGACTGCTGTCTACTGCAAGAAGAAGCTGCTCTGTCCAAGGTTCAGAGCAGCCTAGGTCTGTCAGTGCCAGGAGCTATCAGGACTGAGGAAGTTTGGGGCCCTGCAGGTTTTGAACTTAAAACTCCCACACATGTTTGAACTAAATTCTTTCTTTCTTCCTTCCTTCCTTCCTTCCTTTCTTTCTTTCTTTCTTTTTGTTTGTTTTTTGAGACAGAATTTCTTTGTATTGTCCAGGCTGTCCTGGAACTCACTCTGTACACCAGCTGGCCTTGAACTCAGAAATCCTCCTGCCTCTGCCTCCTAAGTGCTAGGATTAAATTCTTAAAATATCTCTGCTTCCAATTCTATTTTCATCTCTTCTCTATCTAACTGTGTCCAGTGTTCTGTTGCTCTGGAGCAACCTGACAGTTTGCTTCAGTATCTCTTGCACACAGGTAAGGGGAACGTTGGGAATCTATTAATAAAATGGGAGTCATTCATTGCATTGGAATGTTGCACCTTTGCCTTGGTCATGTTTCAGCCAGAGGTGGAGGGAGGAAACTGATGAGAAGCACTGTGACCCGAGCAAGAAGGACATAGAAGACAGCTGAATGACCTCAGTCAACTTCCAAGGCATAGTTTAAATGCCTTGATCCACCTACTCTGCAGGATGATGCCTTGCCAGCTGTCATAGGGAGCGCCTCAGGGAAGATGGCACTTCAATTACATTCTCCAGTGTGTAATAGGGAGCAGCATGTCATGCCCAAACATGCTGCTTTGGCATAAAGGTTATTTTGAGCCATAGAAAATTAAGCAACCAATACAACGAAAAACCTTTCTACCTTTTTTTCTAGTCGTATGCAAGCAGGACAAACATGCACAAAGGTTTCTCTCCTCCCCTCTCTATCTCGAAGGACAAAGGTTGAATAACTAAAGATAAACCCTTATTAACTTGCAGATTGCACAAGAGGAATCTACCCAACAGACTTCCTTAGTTACCTTTGTCTACCATTAATTTCCTATATATCTACTTTCCCACGATGTGTTCCTCTGGAGACACCAGTTCCTTTTCCTTTATCTTGTCACTCATCCTAAAATACTTTATTATTATTATTTCTTGTTGAAGGTGCTATATATACTGGAACTTTGGGCTGTTTCTTGAAGAATCACCTACTCTCTGGGTATCTCTCCCGTGAAATGCACGTGTTAATACACTTGTTTTGTCTTGCTTTTTCCCTTTTGTTAAAAGAACGTCATCTGAGAAAGCAGCAAAACAGGGATTATTTTTCCTCTTTCCCAGGTGTTTGGGAATAAGGAACAGAAAGGGAGGTGACATTCTATTTGGTAAGAGAAGAGCACCCACCAGCAAAGGCCCAATGGACTGAACGACTGTAGGAAGACATGCTATAAAAATAAAATGCTATGTTATCATAGAGGAGGGGGTAGGAGCTGCGAGCGCTTGGCGTTGGAGCTGCGCGTGCGCAAGGCCGGCCCCCAGGCCTGGGCAAGTTGGAGCGGGTGTGTGTGTGTGTGTGTGTGTGTGTGTGTGTGTGTGTGTGTGTGTGTGTGTGTGTGT
>JADRCD010211772.1:11750-27891 GCA_019843815.1 Montemys delectorum | reverse complement strand
TGTGTGTGTGTGTGTGTGTGTGTGTGTGTGTGTGTGTGTGTGTGTGTTGGTATGATAAGTCTGCCCTTTTCAGCTGTTGTGCTGCGTACTTGTATTTGTTTGAGTTGGGCACCCAGGATGTACCCAGGAGGAATCGAAAATTGTGTGCTGAAAGAAAGGGCGTCCTGGTGGTATAACCCCTGGTTTCAGTTTGGGTTTAGGGAGAGAAACGTGTAGTGTGGCAATTGGTAGCAAGTGGCTTCTGCTCACTTCATACACTTTTGCAGAACTCAGGGTTCACAGTTAAGGGATCAAACTTCGAAGTGAAAAGCATGTTTGATTTAAGAAATCTGTATCCAGATGCTACGCAAACGCACCACTCCAAAAAATCCACTTTGTTTTCTTTTCACTTTCACGTGATCTCTACCCGGAAATTATAGGAAACACAAAGGAGGGGCCTAGTAATCTACATTGATAGTAGCTCGGAAAAAAGTCCTAGGAGTCTTCACATAAAGAGCCGAACCAATCGCTCAAGAGCCCGGATAGCTCAGTCGGTAGAGCATCAGACTTTTAATCTGAGGGTCCAGGGTTCAAGTCCCTGTTCGGGCGCTGCTGTTTTCTTTTAGAAAGTAACTAGGACAGTTAGATCTGGCTAAAGAAAGAAATGTTAAAATTCTGGCGAGCACACCACAAGCTCGACGCGTTCTTGGGAAGGAGCTCGAAAGTTCGGGAGACACGCCAGCAACCACTTTGCCTCGGCCACATGCGCGCGGCTGCCACTCGGTTTCCCTATACTGTCCCCACCCCGTTCTCAGGAAAAAATGCTTCTCTGGGAACTGAAACCTCACGTAGAGCAGCTAGCCTTTTCACACCAGGTCCAATTTCTCCCATTATGAAATGTGCCCCTGATTACTGGGAGATGCTGAAGCCGAGGTAGAGACGTTTGTTAGTGGGAGAAAGGGGCACACAGCAGAGTGCTGGCTGGTACAAATCTAAAAAACGTCAGTGCACATCCACGTCACATTCATACAGTCTCAGCCATATTCTTGCAGGATTTTAAGAACTTGGCTCATAAATGCAAAAAGTTTGCAAGCCCTGAGGTGAAATCGTTTTCCCTGGGAGGAGAGACACCGCTTGTTTAATACAGATTGAATCTTCCTTCATTCAGGTGGGCCACAGAAGGACCGACGGGGATGCGTACGGAATGAGACAGGTGCCCTCTAGGGACGCAAAGATGGAGGTGGAACTCGAGTGTGAGGTCGGGTCTTCACCGCGCTCCCAAGGACCGATCCCGCAGCGACCTCCTCTTCCTCACTGACAGCAGCGTCCTCAGAATAAGGAATAACTATCTTGGCTTCCTGTAATGACTTAAAGAGACCAGAATGCTCTCACAAGCTTAGTAGAATCCACAGGAAAGCAGGTGTATGTGATAATTATTAAGAGCTTTTACTCTAGTGATGAAATGAAATGAAATGAAATGAAATGAAATGAAATCAAAACAAAAATATATGCCGAAACCGGTAAGGAGCCGTTTCAAAGAAACACATACATTCGAAATCACAGGCCTATGGCCCGAGACTTGGTTGGTTGGTTGGTATTTGTTAAAGGAACAGCTCTGGTCACTCATCCAAAGAAGAGAGGGCAGCAGGGTGAGATCGGGCTCTTTGAAAATCACCATGATCTGGATTCTGGGGGAAGGGACACTCATTGTCTTCAGTTCTATAGCCACTGAGGCGCCCACTAAGTTGTAAGAGATAGTTCTACATCCATAGTTACACAGGTAGCCCTGGTTAAAGTCAGTAGGTCTCAAAACCTGCAACCAAACCGGAACACCAAACAACAAATTCGGAATACGTGAATGTGGGAGAGAGATTAACTAGTGGGCTGGGAGAGAGACTAGAGAGGCTAACGGGTTACAACAATCAGAATGCAGTTCACATGTGTGTGAAATTCAAAGTATGTATCCAACAAAAGTTGTACAAAGCCATTGTCATCGCTCTTTGCTCCCATCATTTTCAGGCCAGGCTGGAGCAGAACACTAACTGCTTCCCTTTTGCCCCCCGCCCCCACCAGCTGCCTCTTTCAGCAATAGTTTGCCTGTGCCCTTCGCTGAAAGGCGACAGATTCCGCAAACCCTGAAGTCCGTCACGACCCTGACCTTTCAGGCCTCGGGCAGATTTGGGTGGTTGAGGGCAAACTGGTTACTCCGTGAAAGAATTGTGATCACGCAGGTGTGCGGGATGAATGGAGCCGCAAGGCCAAGCTAGGCACACCAAGTACTCTTTGGGACCCTGGATAAGGGTAGAGAAAGCGTAGAAATTAAACGAAGGTAACCCGGGACACATCTTGACATGACAGGAATTAATTTTGTTAATTTTGCTGCTGTTCTTAAAACTGCAGAACTAAAAATAGTACGCCTCTAAAAATGAAATTATAAAAACAAAACAAAAATTGGAGGTAAGGTGACCTGATCTTTTTTTTTTTTTACTTTAAATTTCCTTTGGAGAGGTAGCAGAGACCCACTATCCGGGCTGAAATAGCTCAGTTGGGAGGGCGTTAGACTGAAGATCTAAAGGTCCCTGGTTCGATCCCGGGTTTCAGCAAGGCTCTATTTTGTTATTATTTCTGACTCTGAAATCTGGCATTCCTTCCCAGCTCCAGTACAATAGCCATCTTTGTGAAGACACAAATATCTTTGGGAATAAGAGGCAAAAAAAAAAAAAAAAAAAAAAAAAAAAAAAAAAAAAAAAAAAAAAAGAAAAGAAAGCAAAGGTTGTTGCTGCTGTGGCTTTAGTCACCAGATGATTGGGTCCTAGCTGTGATACATAGCTCAAAATCTTATAGGGTGGGAGCTGACACGTCGACAAACTACTATGGTTCCAATGGCAAACCAAAACCGATTCCAACAAAGTTCACCCCGGGGAACCAATGAGCTTAGTAGGGATATTTAGAGATCATGGATGAGGGTTATGGGCAGGAGCACGGGTGACAGACCCCAAAGCAGCCGCATTGTTCGGGACCCAACCTGGTTCCTCACTGGCTCTTTAATGTGGAGTCCGTTCCACTACTCTCTTCCAGCTGTATACATTAGCTTCTCTCTGAGGTCATTAGCAGAGTTGTATATGACCGATGGGGTGGTGGTGATTGGAAAGTCAAAGATCCCTTGACCCTCTCCGGCCCCCTTTTCTAGGAGAACCACAGTCAACAAGCTCAGCTGTGATGAGGTATAGTTGAACTCACGAAGATGGTGGCAGCTTGGCTCGGAAGATATGCCCGTACAACACATGCCTGAGGCACCAGCTCACGTCTTTGGTCTGTTCCCCTAATCGCCACCTCATGTTGTCCCTTTAGCCTGCAAGTTTCAATGACAAGTTTGAAGATAGTCCTGGCAGTATTTGCCTACACAGCCAAGTCTCCTGCTAAGTCATGGCCCATCAGAGCGCACAGGGAATCTGGCTAAGAATGTGGTCCTAGCTGGATATTATACATTCTGTATCTCCATTTGAAATAAAGTTTTAGTAGCCTGGTTTCCAAGCTTCGTCTTTAATAAGAGGCATCAGAACACGTTCTTCATGACGGTAGATGTGTAATGTTTCTTGGTTGTATACAAACAATTATTTGCTTTGAATACAAAATTCGGACACTATGTCCTGTAACTACCATTTTATAAGCAAAACCGAGCCGTATGAGGTCTGTTCTCATTTTTATAAATTTTCCCCTTCAAGAGTCTTACTGAAAGTCTTCCATTTATTTAGTCATGTCGAGATATAGATAGGAGCCTAAAACAACTTCCGCCCGAACAGGGACTTGAACCCTGGACCCTCAGATTAAAAGTCTGATGCTCTACCGACTGAGCTATCCGGGCTCTTGGCAAGCTCTTTCTTCTTAGTCTATCCACAGGTGAAATTAGGCCTAGAGTCCTTTCCTAGTAGTTGAAAACCTTTAGTCTTTTGCTATTTCTTTAAAAAAATCACGATAAGTAGTTATGGTGAAATCAAGTATGTCTTTCTCCTCTCTCATGACATGTAGCCTATAAAGATTAAAATTACTGGAGGTTCCTATTTTGTGCATTTTACGAGAGGAACGCCCCATAATTTATTTGTACACTGGCCTCCTGAGCTGGTGGAGACATTTCAGATTCCAGGTTTTGTTTTTTTTTTTGTTTTTTGTTTTTGTTTTTTTATTGGCGCTCTAGAGCGCTTTGTGGGTGCATAGTTTGGACTTAGGTTTGCATTCGACATTTTCTGAGCGGACGCTGAGTTCCAGGATCTCGGCAAGCTCGCGAGGCTGCAGAGACCTAGGCTTGGTCCTGCGTAGGGTCGAACCGACCGCATTCCCTAGCCCCCAGTCGCACTCTGAGGGACAATTGCTCGTATCGGATAAGCGCAAACGAGTTAGGTACTTCTTACGAAGAACTTATGGGACCCTAAACATCCGCTGTGGAGTCTAAGTTCATCTGAGAAAGCTAACACCATGACTCCTGGAGAGGGCTGCCTGGCCAGGAGGTCAGCCTCAGAGGAATGGCGACTCTTAGGCGTGTTGCCCTCCGAACCTCTGGACTGACCTCCACGCCTTACTGGGGAGCTTGATTCACAAAGGATGGGGAGTCAGCGTTGAGCGACGCAGAAGGCAGCTCCATGTCGGCCGGCTCTACCGCAGACCAGAGCCACCTCCGGGGCACCGAGGCCGCTCTTGCTACCCTTAGAGAAGTGTCTCGAGCTGCATTCCATTTAGCCGCTCCCTATTCCGCTTTCGAATGCCCCGTGGTTGTTCCAAGTCTGGTTTGATCCTAATAGATGACCCACCGAGATGTCTGGTTAGCCTCTGGGGATGGGGGGGTGGGTGGTGGGGATATTCAGTCTGCCCTGTCTTTGAGCCCACCGCAGCCTATCTTAAAACACCGGGGCATCTACTTTACTTTCTGGCTCTGTCTTCCGTCTCAGCATGGTTCTGCTCTGAGGACAGTTAACTATTGTTCTAGTAGCGTGATTAACTGCCGGGCTGTCCTTGAACGAATGTAGTGAGGGAAGGCTTCGGTGGAGAATCGACAAAATTGGTCCCCGAAAGTAAATGTCTAGATGATTGAGCCTCCTGTTTATTTTTCTGCTGTTTCTCTCTTCTGTACAGTTAAAGACCTTACTTTTTATTTTTTTTCTTTTGAAATATTTTCCTTATAAATTTTACTTTTTAAGCTCCCCGCACCCCAGTTTTCTAGCCATCAGAAAGATACTAGGCATGTGGCTGGGTCTGGAGCATTAAGCTGTTGTGTAGTGTTTTTCTCCACCTCGTGTCTCTTCCGCTCTTTGGGTTCTAAGGTACTGGGAGAAAAAAAAAAAAAAAAAAAAGGAAAAAGCACATCTACCAGAAGTGGGGTTCGAACCCACGCGGATATAAATCCATTGGATCTTAAGTCCAACGCCTTAACCACTCGGCCATTCTGGTATCTGAAAAGACTATGTTTTATTTACCAGCAACTGGAGCAATACTGCGAGATTTAAAAGTTTCCAAAAACCAGTAAAATTACTTTTTTTACTTATATAAAACAAAACACTGAAAAACAAAGTCACAGGGTGTATGTGTCTGTGTGTTTGTGTGTAAAGATTAGTAACCCTGGTTACACCTCGCTCATTACTTCATTTCCACAAACAACAGTAACGTGATTGACGCTGGAAATGATTGAGAAAACACTCAGGAGGCAGTAGCAAGATTCCTGATACTTCCAAGGGGACAGACACAGGAAATGACTGCGATTACTTTCCTCTTTCACTTTAGCGGGTGCACCAGGCATTGTGTTTTAATACTCATGAACTTTGGTTTACTTTTCGTTCTTTCTAACTCCCGTCTTTAGTTCCTGCATTATATAGCTCTCTTATTAAAATAAAAGCGACTCTGGTGGGACTCGAACCCACAACCTTTGAATGCCTTCATTTATCTAGAAGTCCAATGCGCTATCCATTGCGCCACAGAGCCAGGTGTGTTTCTGTCTCCGTACAGTCTACATCAGAGCGGGAGCGTCGACTCGGGGGGCGGAGCTCTCTTCCTCCATTAACAGTGGAGTGAGCAGCCGGGAGCGAGCAGCCGGGAGCGAGCGGAGCGGCGGCTCTCGAAACCCCAGGTCCTTTTGGAAGTTCCCTGCGCAGTGTATAAAAACATCTTGATCCCAAGTTCCACCGTCACCATAGCTCTACATGTAGTTAGTCGATCTGGCACTCGCTGCACCCACCTGGTTCCATAGTGTAGCGGTTATCACGTCTGCTTTACACGCAGAAGGTCCTGGGTTCGAGCCCCAGTGGAACCATACGGTGTGTTAATTGCTTTTTTCAGGTAGTTATTTCTGCAGACAGTCTGGGTTATTGCATTTTGTTTCTGACGCACCTTGATGGTACTTTGGGGTCTCCTTTTGAAAGCACCGATTCTTTTTCAGTGTTGAAAAAAAAAATCTGTGCTTACTTTGAGACATTTTCTTTAAGAGCAGATTACAAATTTACCAGGTTAATTTTTAATCAAAGTATTCTGTTTTCATTACCCAATCTGAGAACCCCAGTAGGGCACATGGTTCCATAGTGTAGCGGTTATCACGTCTGCTTTACACGCAGAAGGTCCTGGGTTCGAGCCCCAGTGGAACCATTGTAGTATTTTTGTTGTTATTAAAGCCATTTCAGTTTAATTTTTTTCTCCCGAGAATTTGGGTTTTGTGCGCGTGCTGTTGGGTCTGGATATTTATGGCCGGTTCGCTCGGTAGGTTTCCTCCAGCACCCGGAGGCGGTGTGACTGCCCCCTCGTGGCCTCTTTAGGACGTGCTGGTGAGCGGATTGTGCCTCCTGGTGCCACTGTGGCTTCATGACTTTCAAGTAGTAGGTTTTAGGTGTCTGATTCGCTTGGGCCACTTTTAAAAGTTGCTTCCATTGCGTGATGGAGCACGCCTGCTTTAAAATAATTAAAAAGTTGCTACTATCATTGCTGATTAGTTACAAGCCTGCTGGCCTCATATTGATCTTACTGATATAAAAGGATGTATTGAGAACGTAATGTCAGGCATAAGGGAAGCGATTCAGAATCCTCCCTTTCATTTTTAATTGTCAGAAGTTTCTTTTGTGACTCCTACAGGTATCGTATTATTATTGTTCTGCACAAGTGCATCTCCTTACGGTGCACTTGGTAGCAGAAATTTCACATGGACCGACGATTCAGGAGCAAACAGCACATTTTTTTAGAGCGTAATTTCAAACTAAGAAAGACTTTTCCAAGCAGAAAAATTTTAAAGCCTATAAATGATAACTAAAAGGATGGCGAATTTAACGGTGTAAAAACATTCAATTTCTGTATTGGCACAGAATATCAGAAATATATTGCAAAGACAAATAGCAAGTCTGGGAAATGAGTTTGCAAAGCCTGTTCTAGCCTGGGACTGGGGTTCGGGTTGGGGAGGGTCTTAGTGGTGGGATTGGGGTGGGGAGGGTCTCGGTGCAGTTCAGGCAGGCAATCGCCAACTTTGGTAAAACTGCTGAGTTTGTGAGCGCAGTGACTCGTGCAGAAGGCAGCATCTTGTGTTCTCCCTGCTCCTTCTTCAGAGATGGTCCCTGAACCCTGGGGTGGATCCCACCCAGCCACCTATCTTAGCAGTTGGCTGGTCAGCTTCTCTCCGATGTATGGCCGGGACAGAGCTCCTAAGGAGAGTCTGGGTGTGACCCTTGGGGGAGTTGCTTATCTGTTGTGTCCCGGTTTTCCTCTGCAAAGGTGGGGATAGCCTCTTGTATGACTCTCGAGAGGGTTTGGTGAACTGACACTCTTCACAGTCAGCAAAGATGTAATGTCGCTGCTATTATTCTGGCAGGCACACTTGTCACAGTCTGAGAACAACACTGGGTCTTTTTTCCCTTATAGACATTTTTTTGGAAACTGCTAACTGCCAAATATGTCAGCGATTGATGCGGTGGGCTAATGTGTTTGGCTTCTCTTTCTTCTGTATATTTACACTGTTTTTCTTTTCTTTTCGTGAAATTTCTTTTCTTTTTGTTTTTCCGACGCAGGGTATCTCTGTACAACCCTGCCTGTCCTGGAACTTACTCTGTAAAAGAGGCTGAGCTCAAACTCAAAGATCTTCTTGTCTCTGCCTCTTCTGCTGGGATTAAGAGCATGCACCACCACCTCCCCCCCCCCTTTTTTTGTGAAATTTGAATTGAACTATAACATCACCTCTCTCCTCCTCTTTTCATTCTCCAGCCCCTTCCATGTCTCTACCCTCTTCACTCTGGAACTGATGGTCTCTTTTTCTGCAGTTGTTAATCTCTCCCTCTCCCTCTCCGTCTCTCTCTCTCTCTCTCTCTCTCTCTCTCTCTCTCTCACACACACACACACACACACACACACACACACACAGATTTGCACATAAATGTATAAATACAACGCTGAGTGTGTTTGCTGTTGTTTATTTGTATACCATTTCGGGAGTGACTGCTTTGTCACTAGATAAGCAAACACGGGGAGCCTCTTTCTCTCTTTTTCAGTAGTCATTAGTGGCCTGTAGTTTTTCTGTCTAGGGCTAGAACCCCATCAGATTTTCCCTACCTGGGACTCGTGGGATCTTGGGTTTTAGAGGGGGATCTAACGCTACCACTTGACTAGGCCAGTATCATTCCTATTCAATTCTAAACACCTGTGCCTATAACCACAGAGTTCTCGCCCTCATCAAAGATGCTTCTCTTTGCAGCAGATGGAGGCTCTTGCAGAAAACCACAAGTGGTCAAACACAGTGATTAACCCTAGGGAACCCAGCCCCGGTGGACACATCTCCAACACAGTTCTTAACACCGGAAGTTCAAGGAACATCATCTCGTAAAGGCCAAAGGACCGGGAAGTCTGCTGGGAGTTGCGTCTCCTAGAAATGACAGGAAAGCCTTGATACCTCCACGATATGTCTATCTTACACAAGATGTGAACAATGACAACGTCAGGTAATACCGTCTTTCCTTTAAGTGTGTTTCTGTGTCCCAACTACCCTTCTTTATAAGAGAACCAATTATGATGGGTCAGAGTGCATGTTAGTGACTACATCTTAACATGGACATCTTTCTAAAGGCTCTCTTTTCCAATAAAATCACAATTTGGGGTTCAGGAATTGTGATTTAAACATATGATTTTGGGGTGGACATAATCCAAATCAGCATAAACTGTCCAAAAATGGGCCACTATTGCATTCACCAGATGGGACACCTGGATCTTGGGCATCCCAGTCTGTACAATATGAGCCCAATATATTTTTGTTCACTGTAAATTATCCAAGGCTGAAGCACTCTGTCACAATAGCATAGAGTGATGGGATTTAGAATCACCACGGAAACACCTGTATGAGGGAATTAATTGAGGGTGTTAATAATAGGTTAATTGAGGGGAGAGGGCACGCCCTCAATGTGGGAGGCATCATTTCATAGCTGGGGTCCTGAGCTGAATAAAAAAGAAAAAAAAATCAGCGGAGCACTGACATAGACCACTCTCTGCCACGTCCCGACTTCAGGTGCATCGTGGCTGCTTGCCTTAAGCTCGCACCACCATGCCTGCCCTGCCAGATGGACTTTACTCTTGCACTGCAGGCCAAAATGAACCATTCCTTCTCAGGCTGTCCTTGCCAGGCACTTTGTCAGCACAAAGTAACGAACACACAAGCTAAGGTCCCAGCACTGCGATCTTCAGTAAGTCATTCTTCCTCCTCTACCCCACTTTCTTCCTTTAAAAAATAGTATCCTTTGCGATTTCAATGCTTAAGAGATGTACTTTCACTTAAGTTCTGATTCTGTGCTGTGCATGCAGCATGTGTGCAGTTTCCTATAGAGGCCAGAAGAGGGCATCTGTCTGATCTGGGGGTTGTAATTGAAATTCCAGTCCTCATGATAAATTAGTAAGTTTTTATTGCTGAGCCATCTCTACAGCCTCCACTATCATGGTTCAAAAATTATTTATTAATTTATATTTATTTTACATATATGGATGTTTTGATTGGATATACATATGTGTACCACATGTATGCCTGGTGCCTGTGGAGGCCAGCAGTGGTCATTGGCTCCTCTGAAACTGGAGTTTTGGATGGTTGTGAGTCACCGTGAATCTGGGTCCTCTGCAAAAAGTCCTAACCACTGAGCCATCTCTCCAGTGCTTCCTTCATCCCACTGTCATTCTTAAAAGGCCTCCAATCCCCCTCTTAAGTGTTTTGATTCCCCCTGAGTGTTTTCTTGACTTCCATCCCTGGGTCACCAGGCTAGGTCACTCCTTCCTTCCAGCTCTCATTCAGTTTTGTGTTGTCAAGGGTTGAGGCCTATTGGAGAAGTGGCTTTGAGAAGCCTGACCAGAATTCAGACAAAGAGACAGACCGTCATAGTTCTTGAGGCCCCCGTCTGTAAGAGGCGCACTGTTCACTTACTTGAATTGAACGTGTTCCTGAGGCAATATACCTTTAAATAGTGTTACTGTAAAAGTTTGATATTTTTATGAAGTAGCTTTAATTCAAATTCCTTTGTAGTTCAGTTTTATTGATCAAACAAAGAAAGGCCTTTTTGGATTTTGTCTTTGAAGATTTTCCAACAAAGCACAAACTTACTTGTGGGAGAATGTCTTACTAGAGAATGTTTAAACTTCAAAAAAGGGACTTATCATAGAGAAAGATGTAAAATTGGAAACTATCAGGTATTAAGACGCACAGCAGAAATATCTTAGTGGTTATTGGTCAGGCAAAAAATGTTAAGTAGTACACAAAGATATGATCTATTGTCTTAGTTAGGGTTCTAGGGCTGTGAACAGACACCATGACCAAGGCAAGTCTTATAAAAGAAGACAACATTTAATGGGGCTGGCTTACAGGTTCAGAGGTTCAGTCCATTATCATTAAGGCAAGAACATGACAACATCCAGGCAGGCGTGGTGCAGGAGGAGCTGAGAGTTTTACATCTTCATCTGAAGGTTGCTAGCAGAATACTAGCTTCTAGGCAGCTAAGATAAGGGTCTTTTTTTTTTGGTTTTTCAAGACAGGGTTTCCCTGTGTAGCCCTGGCTGTCCTGGAACTCACTCTGTAGACCAGGCTGGCCTCGAACTCAGAAATCTGCCTGCCTCTGCCTCCCAGGTGCTAGGGTCTTAAAGCCACACCTACAGTGACACACCTACTCCAACAGGGCCACACCTCTTATTAGTGCCACTCTCTGGACCGAACACATACAAACCATCACACTTATATATGAAAAAAAAAAAACTTCACTTGGTGTACATGAAAAACGAAAATTCTCTCACCCCTCTGAGGACATGGTAGAGAGAAAAAAAAGAACGGAAACAAAGATTCCCTGACCCAAGGAATCCCCAGGGTCTTCAAAGACTGAAGCGTCTGAGAGACCCTCTTGTCCCCTGGGTCCTTCACAGCAAGCTTAGTGTGGCAGTTTGAGTGAGAATGGGCCCCATAGGCTCATGTATTTGAATGCTTGGTCATCAGTTGGTGGAGCTGTTTGGGAAGGATTAGGAGGTGTGGCCTGGTCAGAGGGAGTATGCCACTGGGGGTGGGCTTTGAACTTTCAAAACCCCTGTCATTTCTAGTTACCTTTCTCTCTGCCTCCTGGTCATTGTCTCAGCATGTAAGCTCTCAGATACTGCTCCAGTGTGCATAGTCCCATGCCTGCCTTCTGTCATGTTGCCTGCCATGATGGTCACGGACTCTAACCCACTGGAACCATGTGTCTCAAATTAAATGATTTCTTTTATAAGTTTCCTTGGTCCTGGTGTCTTTTTTTTTTTTTTTTTACAGCAATAGGAAAGTAATTAAGACACATGGTCTCTACTCTGTTCTCAGCCTGTAAAGAAATAGCACAGTTCGAGCAAGAATCCTGTAAATTTGGTTCAAGTGCAATGCTCCCACACCTTAAAATGTGCCCCATTTGTGTGCAGTATCCATCGAGGCCAGAAGAGGGTGTCAGATTCCCCCGGAGCTAGGTGGTTGTAGTCACTTGATGTGGATGCTGGGAGCCTCTGAAAGAACAGTAAGTATTCTCAATTGCTGAGCCGTCTGTCCTGCCCCAGTCTGCCCACTTTATATCTGAACATTCTGGGTTACCTTCAGCAAAGATCCCGTTAAGTCACAGTATTAGTTGCTTGTTTTGTTCCTGTGACTGAATCCAACAAAAGCAGTCTAAGGAAGGGAAGGTTAATTTTGGCTCACAGTTTGAGGGACCATCATGACAGGGCTGTCATGGTGACAAGAGTGTGACGTTGTTGATCCCACTGCATCCTGAGTCATAAAGAAGAGAGCAATGAATGTTGGTGCTCGGCTTTTTTTCTCCTTTTATTTGTTCTGGGATCTTACCTATGCAATGGTGACACCCACAGTTAGGGTGACCTTTTCCAACTCATCCAGAACCCCCCCCCCCCACAGGTATCCCTAAGGTTTGTGTCTTAGGTGATTCTTGATTCTGTTAACATTGACAATATTGCTCATCTCAGTCAGAACGCCCTGACCTTTAATGTCCCCTCCAGATAACTGTACCCATGAGCATCCTGCTTCAGTTCTACTCCTTGGCTACACTTTTCTATCTGTGTTTATTTGTTCAGAGTTGAGTCTATTCTCTATGCTCTGCTGTGGCAGTTATACATTTGTCTTTACAGTCGTGCATAAGGTTTTCCAGCATTCTGTCTGTGTGTGAAAAGGGTGGTGAGGGAGAAAGGGTTCACTGCAAGAAGGCATGGGGAAAGCTTTTGAAGAGATGGGAGCATTCTGTGCTTTGATTACATATCTTTCAGAATCCATTGACTCTATACACATCGAAGGGTAAATTCTATTCTATATAGACTGTACCCCAACAAACAAGAATATTGAAGTCAAAGGCATCATTTCCCTTTTTAAAGAAATGAAGATTTGCTTGAGACTGTAACCTTGAGAGTTATTTACTTTTACATTGTTTTTGATGTAGAACTTATTCAAAGAGAAGTCATACTTGAGTGGAAAGCTCAGAGGCAGTTGGTGAGCAGGACAAGCCATCATAGGCAGTCTGTGAGCAGGTGGAGTCAAACGGTGCCAATGAATGAAGCAGTAACCATGTTTACTTTGTTCAGAGTTGAGTCCATTCTGTATGGTCTGCTACAGCAATGATCACATTTGTCCTTACAGTCATGAATAAGGTTTTCCAGCATTGTGTCTGTGCGTGAAGACTCCCTTCAGATATAGCATGTTTCTCCTCCTCCTCCTTATCAGCTTCTTCCTCCTCTCCCTTTCTCTCCTCCCCCTTCAATATTATATTATGGATGGGTGTACTAGTTATTTTTCTGTTGCTGTTACAAAACAACATGACTGAGGCACTGTATAAAAGAAAGTGTTTAATTTGAGTTCATCATAGTGGAGCAAAGGCATGGAGGCAGGAGCAGCTGAGAACTCACATCCTGATCCACATGCAGGGGAGAAGGATGGAAGGAGGGAGGGAGGGAGAGAGAGAGAGAGAAAGAGAGAGAGAGAGAGAGAGAGAGAGAGAGAGAGAGAGAGAAAGAGAGAGAGAGAGAGAGAAAGAGAGAGAGAATGAACTTCAGAAGGAACATATATTTTGAAATATTTTGAAATCTCAAATCCCAATCCCAGTAATAAAACAGTTACTCCAAGGCTATACCTTATCATTCTCATCCAAATCATCACCTTGGTAGATCCCATCCCATTCCTTGAGAGTCCTTTGGCAGTTAGTGGCTACCTGGAGAGGGGGAGTCATTTATTTCAGTGGTGCAGCAGTATATGAATAACTTCCACCCATGTTCATGCAAACAGTGCCAATTGAATTGAGAGGGAAAGAGAGAAAGAGAGAGGGAGGGAGGGACAGAGGGATGTAGGGGGCAAATGTGCTGAGAGGAAGCGGTTAGTGGGACAGAGGTAAGAGACACTAATGGGAGGTGTAGGAGGTATGGCCTTGCTCGGGGAACTACATCACTGGTGGGTGAACGCTGAGGTTTCACCATCCCTGAGCTCTGTCTCTGTTTCCTGTTTGTGGGCTGAGATGTGACCTCTCAGCTGTTTCTGCCAAATGTCTGGTGGCTGCCATGTTTCTCTGCTTTAATGGGAATGAGCTCGTATTCCTCAGGAAGCTCTAAATAAACTCTTTCTTCTTTGAGTTCTTTTGGTGGTGGTATTTTATCACACTGATTAAAAAGCAACTAATTTAGTAATCAAAAAATAACCCACAACACAGGTTTTTAAATGTCTATGAAAAGGACTTGGAGAGGCTGGAGAAATGGCTCAGTGGTTAAGAGCATATGTTGCTCTTGCAGAGTCCCTGGGCTCAACTCCCAGCACCCATGTGGTGGCTCACAAACATCTGCAGTTCCAAGAAATCTGATGCTCTCTTCTGATCTTCCAAGCACCAAGCACCAGCATGGTATCATACATACACATCTATCATACATACATACACATACATATCTGGGCAAACACTCATATAAATCTAATTAGTACATCTAAAAAGCAAAACCAATTTTAGCTACGTAACTGACAAATAAGGTTGCTAGAATTAAAATTGTGTGTGTTTTGAGACAGGGTCTCATTCTGTAGCCTTGGCCAGTCTCACATTCACTATGTAGACCAGGTTGGCCTGGAACTCATTGAGATCTATTTGCCTTAGCCCTTTGAGTGCTGTAATTAAAGGCAAGAACCACCATGCCTAGCTTTGGAATTAAATCTTGCTCTCTATTTCTTCAGATGAAGACAGCAGCGTGGACAATAGACTGGGCTGGTGAAGTGGACAATGGAATCCGGAGTTAGTGATATTTGTGAGCTGCCATGTGGTTGCTGGGAATTGAACCCAAGACTTCTGGAAGGTCATCCAGTGCCTCTAGCCTCTGGAAAGGAGGTTTTTTTTTTTTTTTTTTTTTTTGTTCGTTTGTTTCCTTAGCTTCCATTTCTTGTACACAAGCACGTTAGGCATGCTAAGAAAATGTGGCAGGATAGAATTTCTTTCTTCCGTTAGGATTGAGTGACTGACTGTAAAGTGATGAGTATTGTAAGTACCAGAAAGAGTATGTACTGTTTGGTCAGGTGAGGGCAACCAAGAGCTTTTCATGACGCTGCAACAGAGAAGTGTGTTCCCCTCCCCTCTCTCTTTCATTTTTGTGAGCTTGTTTCAGATTCCATACCTGTGTCTGGGGTGGGTGTGGTAGTGGAATGTATAACTTACCTCAGAGACAGATATTTCAGATCTAGCTGTGCCTCCAGCATTAGTTAGGTAGGAAATCTCTGATGAAATTTGAATTCTCTCTTGCCTTTCTAAGGGGTAGTTTAGAGGCCACTTTAGGAAAATGGAGTGGAGATCTTCCAAAGGAAAACCAGTTCCATTAGTTCCAAGTGAGGAAAAGTGGCTGGGCTTTACTAACTTTACTTCAGGTCCCTGGGAAGTCATTTTATTGATCATTGCCCGGACAATACATTGAGCAGCCACAATTCAAGAATCAAGTAATGAGCTGCAGTTAAGCTTTGTGGCAGAGTACTTGCCTAGCATGTGTGAGGCCATAGGCTTGCTGGAAAAGAATATTTCTTGGTGTCACACGAAGCACATGTACGAAGTGAAGGTAACCCTGCGAAGGCTTTCCTTCTGTAAAAAGGATGCACTGTTGTGAGCTCTAAGTGTGCCATAACCCAAACCTAGCAAGCAAGCACACTGGGGAGGGAAAGTCACTTCATTTTTATGCTAACTGTGGTTGGCTGGGTTTCATCTCATTGATGGGAGTGTGACCTCATACCAGGATGTGACTGTCTAATTCAGAATCAATTTAAGGGAAGGATTTGATAGTCTCAGGGATGTTGGGCACATAGGCAGACACATAGGGATTTCATGAGATGGGGGATGTTTATGGACTATTGGCCCTTGCTATGTTAGCCCCTTTTAATAGGAAGAAAATCTTACAAGTTCAATTCCTTGCACTACACATACAACAATTCGCCAACTAATCCAGCAACCAATCAAAAACCAGCAACCCCCAAACAAAACAACATCCCTATCAAATAAGATCAAAATTTCTCTTGGATTTCATTTTCTTCTCTTTTCTTTCTTTCTTTCTTTCTTTCTTTCTTTCTTTCTTTCTTTCTTTCTTTCTTTCTCTCTTTCTTTCCTTTCTTTCTTTTCTTTTCTTTTCTTTTCTTTTCTTTTCTTTTCTTTTCTTTTCT
>JADRCD010211772.1:0-11740 GCA_019843815.1 Montemys delectorum | reverse complement strand
CTTTTCTTTTCTTTTCTTTTCTTTTCTTTTCTTTTCTTTTCTTTTCTGTATAGAATAGAGTTTATTTAGGGCATGGGGTGGGGGAGTTTACAGGGTATCAGAGGCAGAGAAAGCAGAGAGAAGGAGAGAGTAGAGAAGTAGGGGCCGACCATGACCACATGGAGAGAGGGGGGAAGGGAATGGGAGAGAGGGGGAGCAAAGGAGCAAGAGGCAAAGGAGAGAAGCAGGAGTAAGAGAGCCCTTTTTTTCTTTTTTTAAAAGATTTTTACTTTTTTTATTCATGTATATGAGTACATTGTAGCTGTACAGACCAGCCCCACTTGCTCTAGCCCGAAGATTTATTTATTATTATATGTAAATACATTGTAGCTGTCTTCAGACACAGTAGATGAGGGCATCAGGTCTCATTACAGATGAGTTATGAGCCACCATGTGGTTGCTGGGATTTGAACTCAGGACCTTCAAAAGAGCAGTCAGTGCTCTTAACTGCTGAGCCTTCTCTCCAGCTCCCAGGGCTCTGTTTTCTTATGAATAAAACAAGGTGTTTTGAGTCTTATAAGCATTTGAGTTCCTAAGAGCTCACATTTTGTTTTTTATTACATGCATGTGTGTCTCTGGGTCTGTCAGGGGCCAGAAATGTCAGATCTCCTGGGATTCCAATTATGGGTGTTGTGAGCTGCCTGAAGTGGGATCTAGGAATTGATTCTCTGTAGGAACAGCAAGGTTCTTAACTGTTTAGCCATCTCACTTGGCTTCCTGGGTGGGAGACTTTGTCTACTCTATTGTGCAGATCTCTCTCTTGCTCCCACTTCCTTCTGTGGACCCAATGTTGTTGATGGTTTCTATTGTGATGTTCCACAGGTCCTCAAGCTGGCCTGTACCAGCACCTTTGCTCTGAGGTCTTAATGACTTCTACCAATGGCATGATCTCCACCTTGTGCTTTGTCAAGAATTGACAATTTATATGTCTAAGGCTGTCTGTGTTGTCAGCAACCTCACCATGAGGAAACCCTAGAAAGACTATTGTCTCTGGAGTTCTGAGGACTCCACTGTGCAATGAGGATAAACACCAGCAGATAAATATCTGCCCCACCAAGCAGATGGAAGAAAAACACCGTCTATTGATTAAGGTCTTTTGTCTCTAAGTTCTGAGTTTTCTAACCGGAGACTTATAGTATGTATTCCTTTTCAGAAAGTCCAAGTCTTTTCCTGAGTCTCCTCATTGCTGACTTCATCTCCAGGTTCCTGAGGGTGTAGATCATTAGGCTGAGGACAGGAATGATGACAATGAATACGATGGAGATGGCTTTGTCCATGGGGAGGGCAGTGAAGGGCCTGACATAGACATAGATGAAGAGCACAAAGTGCAGGTGACCACAGTGTTTTAGGTACAGGTTGAGATGGCTTTTCTTCTGTGTGAACATATCATAGAAGTGTTGGTATGAAGAGAGACAACCAAAATATACACAACTAACTAAGTTAAAGGAATGGTTTAACAGAGGTGGGCTAGGTGACCAATTCATGAAAATATGTTTCTATTCAAAGAATTCTTGTTCTGGGACCACAATTTAACTTCAGAACTTTTGTTTTTAATTTCATTTTAGTTTTTACTTATTCACTTTACACCCGCTGACTGCCACCTCCTGGTCATCCCCTCCCACAATTCTTTCCCTCTCCCCCTCCCCTTATCCTCTGAGTGGGTGGGGGCCCCCTGGATATCCCACCAACTCTGGCACTTCAGATCTCTGCTAGGCAAGGCACTTCCTCTGCCATTGAAGCCAGACAAGGCAGCTCAGCTAGAAGAACATAACCCACAGACAGGCAACAGTTTTTGGAATAGCCCCTGTTCCAGCTTCAGGACTCTGTAAGGTCAGGTACTGTTAGCATTGAAGTTAGAGTCTTGTCTCTTACTGCCGTGCTTGGGTTTCAGGAGCAGCCATGTTCATTGAGGAGAATTTTTGAGACTCTGAAATCCCTCCTAAGAACACTCATCAGGCCCAGAGGTTTCTGGCCCATTGATATTTTGTTGTGAGAACTAACTCCCTGCTTCTTAGCTTATGTATTCTATTTCTCGGTGCCCAGAGAGAGAGACAATGAGAACAGATTAAGATTTAAAAGAATGTTTATAAGGGAATTTATTTCACTCTTGCATATGATATGATAACTACAATAGAAAATGTCCAACTACAGAAAACTGCTTAAACATAATTTCAAAAATCTATTCAACCAGATATGACAAGGCTATTGAAAAGATCTAGGGTGTTTTATGTTTATAAGGGTAGAGAAAGTGTTCATAACATAGTAGCAGAAAGGAACAGATTTCATAAAAGTATATATAGTAGGATTTTTATAGGACAAGCTAATTGTTTATAAAAATTCCCAAGACTGATGATGAAAAATTGAATCTTTTAGAAATAGTATTGAACAAGAGTTCCATATTGTATAATCCATGTATATATATATCCCCGTTGTTTGATTATCTAACAATTGCATATGTGACAATATTGTTTGAATATATATGCCTATAGAAACAGTATCAGAAAAGGAAATAATAAAAAATCAAAAGAATATTGTCCATTGTTTTTTTTCTTTCAACTTTTTATTGTTGGCTAAGGATTAAGTCAAACACAAGAATGTATTTTTCAAGAGACTCCTACCTCAGGTTCACAAACCGACCTCAGGACTTCAGCATGCTAGGCAAATGCTCTACCACTGAGCTAAGCTCCCACCTATCTCTCTATCTGTATATATGTATTTATTATGCATATATAGACCACCATAGAGTTATACTTAAAAAACTTGGTTATTTTTATGATTCCGATTATGTCTATGTCTCTTACTCTTCACTTGGTCAGATGTATAAACTGTTACTGAAGAGATCAATACAGAAATAATAGCAATACAGAGATATAAGGTCTTTTTTTAAGATTTATTTTATTTATTTTATGTGTATGAGTACACTGTAGCTGTACAGATGGCCGTGAGCCATCATGTGTGTGACTGCTGTTGATCTCAGGACCTCTGCCCCGTCCCACTAGCTCCAGCGTAATTTACTGTAGCTGTCTTCAGACGCACCAGAAGAGGGCGTCCGATCTCATTACAGGTGGTTGTGAGCCACCATGTGGTTGCTGGGGTCCGAACTCAGGACCTTCAGAAGAGCAGTCAGTGCTCTTAACCGCTGAGCCATCTCTCTAGCCCAAGATATAAGGTTTTATGAAAGGCAATTTTAAGACCAACATTGAAGGCACAGTGAGAGCTTACAGGGTGGAGGGATGAGTAAGTTCCCATTAACAGCCAGGGCCATCCAAAGGCAAATGAAGAAGGACAGACATGAAGCTTGAACACTTTTGCAGATGAGAAAACGGAGGTTAGGAGAAGAGAAGTGTCTGATGCCCTTCACCCTCAAAGTTATGCATCCTGTGGACTTGGATTATTTGGAATTTCATTTAGGTTTGATGGGGAGTCTTCAGAATGGACACGTCCCTGTACCCTCTTTGTTTGGGCCAGTTCAATTGAATTGGACAAGGAAGAATGGCAAATGCGAAGGCTTGAGTGTGTGTACCTTGGGTTTCACCTGTGGAGGGTCAGTGAGTTGGGAAGTAGATAAAAGTTGTATGATGGGATGCATGTACTTGCATAACTGCACATGGAAGAGAACTGATAGCCTTCTGAGTTCAATGATAGACAAAAGAAATGGAAGCAGAAAGAGGGTGCATTTCTCTCTATGGAGTCATGACAAACAGCTCAGCTAGGCAATGTAAGGCAAACCAACATGTGTGTGTTGTTAGCAAAGAATCCTTCACCACATGTCCTTTCATGTGCTTGCGTTAGCCAAACATCCTTTCACCTGTGTTTGCTTCAGGAAACACACCTTCACATGTTTGCCCCAGCCAAGCGCCATCCGACACAACTGACCTTTCAAAGAAACCGGAAGTTTCCACTTTAGTTAGGACTTTAGAAAAAGTGAATGCAATCATATCTATTTTTTCTTGTTGACCTATTACATATTTAGAGTTATCATAGAGACTAAAAAAAAAAAAAAAACCACCACAGTTTTCTTTGTTCCTAAGGTGACCATGTTAACTATTATTTATTTGTTTTTATCTTTTCTGCGTGTGTGGGAATGGTATGTGTGTGTTCCTGTGTGTGTGTATGTGTGTTCCTGTGTGTGTTCCTGTGTGTGTGTATGTGTGTGTATGCAGGTGCATGTGCCCATGCTAGTGGGTATGGAGGCAGAGGTTGCAACTGGGTGTCTTCCTTACTTGTCCTTTGCCCTACTTTTTGAAATAGTGTCTCTCATCTGATGGGCTTAGACTCCTTGGAGATGATATGATCCTTACGGCCAAGAACTAAACTCTTTCTTTGTAAATCTTCCTGATTAAATTGCTTTCAGATTTCTTTCATATTTTGCAATAATTTGTCACATTTTTTTCTGCTAGAACTTATGAGCTCTTTTGGTATCAGGAGAGGTGGTTAAAGAATATATAACCAAATAAACAAAAGGACAACTTAGTAAAGGCTAGGTAACCAGCTCATGAAAGTATGTCTCTAGTGAAGGGGCTTTTTTTTTTTTTTTTTTTTTTTTTCAGAAGATGGAAGAAAATGGAAGAGCATCTGGATGACAGCCATTTCAGGAGATGGTTTTCTTCCTGACAGATTGATCACGGAGTGTGATGAAAGGAAAACAGACTGTGGAGCAGGAAGTTTTCAGGGATGTGAGAGGTTCACAGTGATGGTGCTGAGGTTTCCTGTCAGAGTTGTCACTTACACTAGAAGCGAGGCAGATAAAATCTAGCTTAGCTCTTGGGATTGAACAATCTCCAGGAAGGAAATTCTTTCACTGTGGCACAACTTCCCTGATCCTTCAGATCACGTATCCCTTTTCAAGTGCATCTCTGGGAGAATAACAGTATAAAGACTATACAATATGGTCTACATTTTAATGTGGTCTTTTCAGTGGAATGTGGTTTGGACTTAAGGAGGGAAAAATTCAACCTCTCTCTCTCCTCTCTCTCTCTCTCTCTCTCTCTCTCTCTCTCTCTCTCTCTCTCTCTCTCTCTCCCCCCCTCTCTCTCTCTCTCTCCCCCTCCCTCTCTCTGTTCCCCCCCCCCCAGGGTTTCTCTGTATATCTCTGGCCACCCTGGAACTTGCTTTGTTGACCTAACTGACTTTGAACTCAGAGATGGTGCCTCTGTCTTCTGAGTGCTTGGATTAAAGGTGTGCAGCACTGCCTGGCAAAATATTCTTTTTAAATGCATGCTCTGTGATTGCAATGTAGGATGCAGATATTACCTGAGCGATTACCCAGAATTCTGACTCAGTCATTAAGCAGGTAGATTCTGTCACTCACTGAATGCAATGGAGGAGATAGAGACCACCTCTGCACAAGATAAGATATCTAAATAGCAGTTCAACGTTATTAGTGTGAAATTACAGTTTAAAATTACAACAAGTGTTCATACACACAAGAAGGACTAGAATAAAAAAGATGAAGGAAAACTATTGTTATTTTATTATATATGTATATATATATTCCTTCTTTTTATTTAATCTTTTTTTTTTTTTTTTTTTTTTACACTCCGGATTTTATTCCCCTCCTGGTCTACCCTCTGACTGTTCTACATCTCATACCTCCTCCTTATCCCTCTGTCTCCACATAGATGTTTACCCCCACCTCCCACCCTACCAGACCTCTAAACTTCCTAGGGCCTCCATTCTCTTCAGGGTTAGGTGCATCTTCTCTGACTGAACCCAGATGAGGCAGTCCTCTGCTGTATATGTGTTGGGTGCCTTATATCATCTGGTGTATGCTGCCTGGTTGGTGGTCCAGTGTCTGAGAGACCTCTGGGTTCCAGGTAAATTGAGACTGCTGGTCCTCCTACAGGGTTGCCCTCCTCCTCAGCTTCTTCCAGCTTTTCCCTAATTCAACCATAGGGGTCAGCAGCTTCTGTCCATTGGTTAGGGGCAAACATCTGCATCTGACTCTTTCTACTCCTTGTTGGGTCTTTCAGAGGACAGTCATGATAGGTCACTTTTTGGGAGAGCTCCATAGCTTTAGTAATAGTGTGAGGCCTTGGGGCCTCCCCTTGAGCTGGATCCCACTTTGGATCTGTTGCCGGACCTTTTCTTCAGTCTTCTCTCCACCAATGGAGAAGATGAAGTAAAATTATTAAAAAATATAACAATAATAAAGCAAATGAAAAAAATCAAGTGAAGAGTAAAGGTTTGGGACCTACTGGAACCCTTACATAATGCAAGTGGTATGTGAGATTGGTACGTCATCTTTACTACTTAACTATATGTCTGCCTGTATATACACATATATATATGATATGTATCTTTATATATTATATTACCTAGAGATCTATTTTTATTTCCTCTAAGGATATATATTTATACAGATGTCTTTCAAGAGATAGCTGGAAAAGTGTTTACATCACGATTTCCTGAAACCAACAAAGGACATATGCTCCCCCCTCCCCCCCCCCCCCCTCAATAACAGAAAAGACAGTGTTGAACTTATATAATACACAACAGCAATAAGACCGGTGAACATTGTAACGGTATAAGTGAATTTTTCAGACATTGTTATTCTAAGTAACCTATGTACCAAAAACTAAACCTTCTTTTGTTTTACTAATGTAGATGCAGTTGAAGGGGGCTTGAGGGAGAATCCTAAAGAGTCAAACTGGTGCTTGTTACAAAGGCATTTTCAATTTATGTAAAAACATTTTGGACTGTGCATGAAAGTGCATTTTTCTATATATAAATCAATTCTATTTCAAGAATAAGTAAAAATTAAGAAACATGCAACACTTGGGAGGTAGGGGTAGGAGGGTGTCTGTAAGTTCCAGGTCAACGAGGAATACGTGAGACCCTGTCTCAAAAAAAAAAAAAAACAATACTGTAAATATGTGACTATTTCCTCTGTAACATCTTAACGGCACATCTAAAGGGTGACTTCTGTGGGCTGGATGGATGACTCATTGTTTGTCATGCCATATAATGATCAGCTCTTGCTTGCATCCTAGGAAGCAGCTGGGAAGGTATGGTATAGACTTCCGGTTGTCCCAGCCATCAGGAAGCAGAGATGGGGGAATACTGATGAGTACCAGATCAATCAGGACTGCACAGTGAGCCCCTATCTCAAAAGAAATTAGTAAATATTGACTCTTTCCTCTGTAGCATCTTAATGGCATGTCTAAAGGGTGACTTCTGTGGTTCTGGATGGATGACTCGGAGTTTGTCATGCCATGTAATGATCAGCTCTTGCTTGCATCCTAGGAAGAAGCTGGGAGAGCTTCCTGCTATCCCAGCCACCGGGAAGCAGAGATGGGGGAAATCACTGGGCCAAGATGCTTAGCTAACCTAGTCTAATTAGAACATTCTGGGTTCAGAGAGATCCTGTCTCAGAGAATAAAGTGGAGATCAATTAAGGAAGACACAGATGTTAACCTCTGTCCTCTATGTTGTATGCAAGGTGCATTTGTAGTACCTTTACACATATGTGTCCCTGCCCTCATTAACAAACTTTATATAAAACAAAATGTAATGGATCATCCACTTTGATAGCAGTTACTTTTCCTGTTGTATAACTATAGTTTTCACCAACTGCCCTCAGAGTCACTTTTTGGTTTTTAGCTTCTAGATGGATTTCAGGTCTTCTCAATCTCTTTTGCTATTTGGCTAACCTCACTATCCACACATAGATTTTTTTCTTCTGAATCTAGTTTTAATTTCTCTGATTTGATTTTACTTTGTTCTTCTAGTCTTTTGCGGGGGGGAACTCTTAAAAAAATCACACTTTTCCAAGAAGGACCCTCATTTATTCAATCACACAGAAAACTAACATTTTCTTGTCCTTCTCCACTGGCCTTAGTTCAGGACATCTTTGCCCTTCTCTATGTAGCCCTGGTTGTCCTGGAACTCATTCTGTAGACCAGGCTGACCTTGAACAAAGAGATCCATCTGCATTGAAAAACAAGCAAAACAGAAAGGGGCAAGGAACAGTAGTGGTTAGTTTTATGTCAACTTGACATAGCTAGAGTCATCGGAGAGAAGGAGTGCTCGTCTGAGAAAGTGCCTCTGTACGATCACCTTTCAGCAAGCCTTAGGAAAAAATTTAAATTGGTGATTGACAGAGGAATGCAGACCATGGCCGGTGGTGCCATCCCTGGCCTGGTAGTCCTGGGTTCTATAAGAAAGCAGGCTAAACAAGCCTCGAGGAGCAAGCCAGGAAGTGGCACTCCTCCATGGCCTCTGCATCAGCTCCTGCCTCCAGGTTCCTGCCCTGTTGAGTCCTGTCCCAACTTTCTCAGTGATGACTGTGCTGTGGAAACGTAAGCCAAATAAACTCTTTTCTCCCCAAGTTACCTTTGGTCATGGTGTTTCATTGCAGCAATAGCAGACCTAACTAGGACAAGAATGGATACAGAACTATAATCCCCTGACTCTTCAAAAACTTGGGCTCTTGAGATTAAAAACCACCCTGTGGCCCGTGGCAGAGCATTTGTTGGAAACAATCCCAGCAAATGCCATGGACATGAACCTGCAAACCAAGCGCTCCCTGCTACCTCAGTGCTCCACTGAGCAAAGTGCATCTCATTGTCTGCAGTGGGTTCAGGTTCTAAAATGTCCTCTATGTTGAGGTTTTTCTGTTTTTCAATTTTGAAAATATTTTACTTTTACAAAATTTACATTTATCAAAGTCTATAAAGATTTATAATGGAATTTTGATGGGAATTGCATTGAATCTGTAGATTGCTTTTGATAAGATGGGGCGATTTTTGCTCTGCTAATCCTACCAATCCAAGATCATGGAAGATCTTTCCATATTTTGATTATTTTCATTTTCTTTTTTCAAAGACTTGAAGTTTTTGTCATACAAGTCTTTCGTTTGCTTGGTTAGAGTCATGCCAAGATATTCTATATTATTTGTGGCTATTGTGAAGGGTGTTGTTTCCCTAATTTCTTTTTCAACCTGTTTATCATTTGTATAAAGGAGAGCTACTGATTTTTTTTTGAGTTAATTTTGTATCCAGTTACTTTGCTGAAGGTGTTTATCAGCTATAGGAATTCTCTGGTATTTTTGGGCTCATTTATATATACTATCATATCATCTTCAAATAGTGATATTTTGACTTCTTTCTTTCCAATTTGTATCCCCTTGATCTCCTGTATTATTGCTGGAGTTAAAACTTCAGAGAGGAAATATGGAGACAGAGTGTGCAGCAGAGACTGAAGGAAAGGTCATCAGAGACTGCCCCACCTGGGGATCCATCCCACCAAACCAGATGTTATTGTGAATGCCAGGAAGTGCTTGCTTATTAGAAGTCTGATATGGCTGTCTCCTGAGAGGCTCTGCTAGAGCCTGTCAAATACAGAGGAGGAAGTTCATAGCCAACTATTGGATTGAGCTTGAGGTCTCTGATGGAGAAGATGGACAAGGGACTGAAGGAGCTGATGGGGTTTGTAGCCCCATGGAGGGAGCAACAGTGTCAATAGGCCAGACACCCTGGAGCTCTGAGGGAATGGACCACCGGCTAAAGAATACACATGGAACAACCCATGGCGCTGGCCACATATGTGGCAGAAGATGGCCTTGTTGGACATCAGTGGGAGCAGAGGCCCTCAGGCCTGAGGGTGTTCAATGCCCCAGTGTAGAGAAATGCCAGGGTGGGAGAATGGGAGTGGGTGGGTGGGGGAAGCTCCCTCATAGAGGCAGGGGAAGAAGAGATGGGATAGAGGGTTTCCAAAGGGGATACCTGGAAAAGGGAAAACATTTGAAATGTAAATAAAGAAAATATCCAAGAAAAAAAATCAAGTACTAAATTGAATATATATGGAGAGAGTGGGCACTCTTGTCTTGTCCTTGATTTTGATGGGATTGCTTTACGTTTCTTTTTCTTTTTCTTCTTTATTAATGGCATATACCTTTAGTTTGTCTTTTTTCTTTTTCTTGGATCTGGGGACCAAACCCAGGGCCTTGAGCTTGCTAGGTAAGTGCTCTACTACTGAGCTAAATCCCCAACACCTGGTTTAAGTTTCTATCCATTTAATTTTATGTTGACTTTCGGCTTGCTGTATATTGCCTTTATTGTATTTAGGTATATACCTTGTATCCCTGACCTCATCAAGATTTTTATCATGAAGGAGTGTTAGATTTTGTCAGAGGCTTTTTCAGCATCTAACAAGGTGATCATGTTTTTTCTTTCAGTTTGTTTATATGGTGGATTATCTTGTTGGATTTTTGTATGTTGAACCATACCTGCATCCCTGGTGGTGCATCCACTTCATTATGGTGGATGATGTTTTTGATGTGTTCTTGGATTCTGTTTATGAGTATTTTAGCATCAGTGTTCATAAGGAAAATTGGTCTCAAATTTTCTTTCTACTGTGCTGGCTAGTCTTACATGAACACGACATACAAACGAGTTAGATGAAAGGAGAGTACTGCAACTGAGAAAATACCTCCCTAAGATCTAGCTCTAAGGCATTTTCTTAATTAGTGATCGATGTGGGAGGGCTGAGCCCATTCTGGGTAGAGCAATCCCCAGGGTTGCTGGTCATGGATTCTGTAAGAAAACAGACTGAGCAAGCCATGAAGATTAAACCAGTAAGTAGCACATCCCTCCATGTTCTATGCATCAACTCCTGCCTCTAGGTTTCTGCCATGTTTGGGTTCCAGGTTTCCTTCACTAATGAACAAATATGGAAGTGTAAACCAAATAGACCCTTCCTCCCAAATTATAGCTCTCTCTCTATGTTTATTTGTTTATTATGTATATTTATTCATCCATCCATTTGCCTCAGCTCACATGTGGAGGTCAGAGGACATATTGCAGAAGTCAGTTCTATTCCTCCGTCATATGAGTCAGAGGGATTGAACGCAGGTTGTCAAGGCTTGGTGGCAAGTGCTTTTACCCACTTAACCAGCTCACTATCCTGTGAGTACCTTCATTTTCATTGAACCCTAAAGCTTTGGGAATATTATTCATCATTGATGGCACATGATCTATGGATAAGTGAATCACTAGGACACCTTACTTGGACTAAGGATCTGGCGGAGTGGTAAAGTTCTTGCCTAGCATGTGCAAGGTCCTGAGTTTGATCCCCAATACAATAAAAACATCTCACTCAAAGCTTCTTAACTCCATTTCTGAGCAAGGAGTAAAACTCATTAGACTCCACATATGAAGGTAGGAGCCATTGCCTCAAAGTCCTACAGAGTGAGATGCAGAGACAGCCCTGCCATCCTAGCTACTCTTTTTCTGTGCCATGTAAGTTACACTTTCTATCTTCCTCAAGGGAGAAACTATCACTTTGTTGCTTTAAGACCCTTGCTTTTTTTTTTTGGAGCATTCTATACATTTGCAGCATTTCTTTTTCTTTTTCTTTTTTTTAAGTTTTATTGCATTATAATGAGAAAAGTTACATGATTTCAATTTATCTGAATTTGTTAACATTTAAAAACATATTTTAGGGGCTGGTGAGATGGCTTAGTGGTTAAGAGCATCGACTGCTCTTCTGAAGGTCCTGAGTTCAAATCCTAGCAACCACATGGTGGCTCACAACCATCCTTAAAGAGATCTGACACCCTCTTCTGGAGTGTCTGAAGACAGGTGCAGTGTACTTACATGTAATAAATAAAATAAGTCTTTAAAAAAAAATCCTGTTTCTTGGAGGCTGAAGAGATGGCTCAGTGGTTAAGAGCACTGACTGCTCTTCCAGAGGTTCTGAG
>JADRCD010211771.1:0-29185 GCA_019843815.1 Montemys delectorum | reverse complement strand
ACAGGATCCCAGAATCACAGGGTCACAGAGACAGCCTGACTCTGAGGAGTTCTGATACAAGCAGGATCACAGGAAGGACTGACTCCAGTCAGATTTAGCAAGGGCAGGTAGCACTTGAGATAACCAGATGGCAGGGGGCAAGTGTAAGAAAATAACACAAGTCAAGGTTACTTGGCATTCTCCCACCATAGCAAGTCCTGGACACACCATCACATCGGAAATGCAAGATGCAGATCTAAAATCACTTATCATGATGATGATACAGGACCTTAAGAAAGACATAACTAGCACCCTCAAAGAAATACAGGAGAACACAGGTAAAGAGCTAGAAGCTCTTAAAGAGGAAACACAAAAAATCCCTTAAAGAACTATAGGAAAACACAATCAAACAGGTGAAGGAAATGAGCAAAACCATCCAGAACCTAAAAATGGAAATAGAAACAATAAAGAAATCAGAAAGAGAGACAACCTTGGAGATACAAAACCTAGGAAAGAAATCAGGAGTCATAGATGCAAGCATCACCAACAGAATACAAGAGATAGAAGAGAGAATCTCAAGGGCAGAAGACACCATAGAAAACATTGACATAACAGTCAAAGAAAATGCAAAAAAGCAAAAAGCTCCTAACCCAAAACATCCAGGAAATCCAGGACACAATGAGAAGAGCAAACTTAAGGATAATAGGTATAGAAGAGAGTGAAGACTCCCAATGTAATGGGCCAGTAAATATCTTTAAGAAAATTGTGGAAGAAAATTTCCCTAACCTAAAGAAAGAGATGCCCAGGAACATACAAGAAGCCTACAGAACTCCAAATAGACTGGACCAGAAAAGAAATTCCTCCTGTCACATAGTAATAAAAACACCAAATGCACTAAACAAAGAAAGAATTTTAAAAGTAGTAAGGGAAAAAAGGCAAGTAACATATAAAGGCAGGCCTATCAGAATTACGGCAGACTTCTCAACAGGGACTATGAAAGCTAGAAGATCCTGGGCAGATGTCATACAGACCCCACAAGAACACAAATGCCAGCCCAAGCTACTATACCAGCAAAACTCTCAATTATCATAGATGGAGAAAACAAGATATTCCATGACAAAACAAAATTTATACAATATCTTTCTACAAATCCAGCCCTCCAAAGGATAATAGATGGAAAGCATCAACATAAAGAGCAAAACTACACCCTAGAAGAAACAAGAAAGTAATCTTTCAACAAATCCCCACAAATCTAATTCCACCTCTTACAACAAAAACAGCACAAAGTGACAATTGCCTTTTCTTAATATCTTAATATGAAAATTAATATTACCAACATATCCTAAGCGATTGAAATCTAAAAATATGAGGAATTAGAAATTTGTTGATTGTCATCCAATGGTCTCTCTAATTTGGTAATTGGAGAAATAGGTCCAATATTGTACAATCTATATATACTTTCAGCTTGTTTGTGACAGTGTCTTGCTGTGTACAACATAAGGGTCTTGAAATCTTGCTGCTCCTATCTTAGCCTTTCTATTAGTAGTACTGTTTATTTCATGTTATTACACTATACTATGGTTTTCAGAACAGCTTATATATTTCAAAAGTATTTATATACCCAAGGGAGACATAGACAATTAACTTGGGAGGTGGCTTGTAGGAAAGAGAACAACAAAGAGTGAGACTGAATGCTTCGCTTGACATTTGTAGCTCTTGTATCGTTTGAAGAAGAGGACTTTACAAGTTACTCTTTCTCTGAGATGAATACTTTTCCAAATTATCACAGCCAATGAACCAGATTCTTACCCACACCTAATGTCTGTGCCATCCTCCGAGCAGAACCATTGTTCATTGAAACAGTTGGTGAATGACTTTATGGATAGACTATCTTAATACACACATCATTTCTTAAATGAATGTAACCTGTTCTCTGTGGGTTGAGACTAAAGTCACTCACTCAAGTCAAATAGCTTTGACCATAGCAGGAAGTCTGTATCCAAAAATCATGCCTACAATTCATTCCTTGGCGCAGCAGAACTGTCAACTCTCAGCTTAGCTACGATGGAGGTAAAATCCTTCTGTGATTTAAGGGTCATTGAAGTACCTTATTACAATGAAATCCAATGTCTAAAAATTGTTCTTATTTTAGGCTTGTACCACAGAAAGAGCCAAGATTTTAAACTCTACTAAATACAAAACAAACAAACAAAAAGACTTTATATATTTATGTTCATTTAAGAAAATACTAGTAGTGATGTATTATTTTGAAATATACAGTTAATATGTTTGGAGTTATTTAAAATTGATACTGAGAAAAACGTACGTATTTTCAGTATTGCTGTAGACAAGCATCTACATAACACTGTTAAATTGATTGTTGTTTCATATCAAACAACTTTTATAATACTCATTTTTATTGTTATAATATTTTATAAATTTTAAGGAATATGACAAAAAAGATATTGTAGGTATTGAAGAGGGGGTCTCTGGGAGGAGTTGGGGTACAAAATGGAAACAAGAATGTGACTTAATTCTATTTACTGAAAATGTTTTTAAATGTTAACAAATTCAGACAAATTGAAATCATGTAACTTTTTTCATCATAATGCAATAAAATTAAAAAAAAATAAAGAGAACAGTGTAACATTGTGGAGGTTCCTCAAAACCTTAAAAATGGAACACGGTGCAGGATACAAGAATCTTACTTATGGGTACATATGCCAAGTAATTGGAATCAAGATCCCAGAGATGCCTGCCTTGTCATGTTTACTGTGCATTATGTACAATAGCCAAGACATGGGAGCAACACAAATGTCCATCAAATACATACACACAACAGAATATTATTTAACCAATAAAAAGGATACCTTCAAACTTACAACCTTATAAAGAACCCGGGTGGTATTATGGCAAGTGAAAAGTATTTTGCCATTAAAGGACAGACACCAGATCCCAGTTATATATGCATTTAAATATCCTGATTTGCAGAAGCATAAGGTTAAATGGTGGTTTCTAGGGGAGATAAGGTAAGGAAAAAGTTCACGAGACCTGCTAGGACATGTAGTACCTGTGCTTAAAATGTAGGGTTTTACACTCAATGTTTTAATAGGTTAGATTAAGTGCTAAGAGTTGGTAGTGACAAAAGAAAGGAAGTCAGAGAGGGAGGGCAGGAGCGAGGGAGGGAGGTGTCCTTGGGCCTCTCTTTTTAGTGGTTTAAGTTGGTTTCTTTCCTTTCTTCCTTTCTTTTTTCTTTCCTTTTCTTTTTTTTTTTTTTTATTTTTGAGACAGGGTTTCTCTGTGTAGCCCTGGCTGTCCTGGAACTCACCCTGTAGACCAGGCTGGCCTTGAACTCAGAAATCCGCCTGCCTCTGCCTCCCAAGTGCTGGGATTAAAGGCGTGTGCTACCACTTCCCAGCTTCAGCTGGTTTCTCATGCTTTGCTTCTAGAAGTACCCTCAGACCTCTGCAGCTGTTTGCATGGCCGGCCTCAAGACTGAGAGTGTGGAGTTCTATGGGTATGAGCAGAGTGCTTGCCTATGTCAGGATTCAGGGTATCTTTTGAGAAATATTTCATCCTCCAAGAGGTAGAAACCCCACTAAAATCCCTGCTGGCTTGGTTCCTCCACTTCCTGTTCCCTTACATATTCCCTTTGGGAACACTTCCTATGTAATTCACATGCACATAAACCATGTTCCAGAGTCTCTTCCAGGGAGCCTGGCTCCAAGGCTCCAATTCAACATGATTAAGCAGTAGAATCGGTGATTGCCAGTGTGCCTGATTTCCAAGCATCTTCCTAGAGGCCGTTCAGTGCTTACTGTTAGAAATGTGTGCAATCTCATTTAATTCACAGTCTAACCGTTTATAGATAAAGAGGCTGGGAGGTTAAGGAAAATTTTTCAGAAATTAGAAGGGAGTTTACTGTTCATTAAAGAAAAACCCTGATACCCAAACCTGCTTTGGTTCACTTCATCAGACTGAAGCTTCTATTTCTTTTTGTTATTTCTTTTTGTTTTTCCCTTGTTTTCTCAGCCCCTCTCAGTCCTGTAAGCCCTGAGGCAGGTCTGAGGAAAGAATTGCATTCTTCTGACAGGCAGATTGGAAACAAAATATCCACTCACAGCTTGGCAAGAACGAGAGTACTGATTGAGCTGCAGTGGCTGCTCCAAACGGCAACTGCTTCCAAACCAATTCTGCCTCTATCCTGGGCACAGAAAGCATCCCTCAGCTTGCCTCCTTCCCACCAGAGCAACTGCTTACAGCTTAGGAGTCAGGTGCAAAACAAGAAGTGAGTTGTCAAAACCGGTGCCTTGGGTTAGTGTGGGCAGGGGAGGAAGAAGGTAAGGGAGGGGCAGGTAGCATTTTTTTTTTTCATGGAGGCAGAGGCAAAGGAATCACAGGCAAGTGTAAAGCCTGGTAACCATTTTATTATAGCCAAGAGGCACCTGCCCACAGGGATGCTTTCTGAGACACACATTGGTGGGCAATTTTGCCATTTCTCAAATACCGCAAAGTATTGCATGGATCTATACAATAAAGCCTGCTGAATACATGGCCATTTGGATCAGCCTATCACTCCTGGGCTACACACTTGTACGGTGAGTTGCTGTATTAAATACTACAGGGATCTGTAGATCAGTGGAATCTGTATTTCTGAACATATACAAATACATGTTTTGATACCAGCATACCACAAACACCTAACAACGTATTGTGTGTTGACTTGGCAGGGCCATCATATCTTGGTCGGTAAGACTTTGGCAGTTCCATTACAATCCTAACTATCACCACAATGTATACAATCCGGTGCTCAGCTATATGGAGTTATGTAGACAGGGTCATATTTAATTCCACATGGGTGTTAGCAACAACTAGGTGGTGGAAACAAGGCAGAAACAGAAACCGCAGCTTTGCATGGGTTGCTTTTCTTACCTCACACAGAAGTAACTTAGGGAAGGGAAAGGTTTCATTGACTCTCTGTTTGAAGGTAGAGTCACCTCTTGGAAATGGGAGCCTGGAACAGCTGGTCATATTGAATCTGTAGTCAGACAGTAGAGAGAAACTTCTGATTATAAAACTATCGTTTAATTGATGAATTGAATGTGTGTGTGTGTGTGTGTGTGTGTGTGTGTGTGCCTGCTTGTCAGTATGTGCAGCATGTGTGTGTGTGTAGGTGCCCACAGAGGCAAAGAGATGATGTCAGATCTGCTAGAACTAGAGTTATGGGTGGTTGGGAGGCATCTGACATGGGTGCTGGGAAATGAACCCTGGTCTTCCTCACACTGCTCCTTAAGTGCAACTCTCTCTCCAACCTCTGCTTTCTCCCTGTAGCTTCTGCTTCTTCCTTCTTCCTTCTTCCTCCTCCTTCTATTTGTTTTGTTTGGTGCAGTCCAGGATCCTGGTGCATAAAATGGTGCCTCTCATAATCAGGGTGTGTCTTCTTGCCTCAATTCAACTAATCCAATCTACAAAATCCCCCACAGACTTGTCCAGATGGTTTCCCCCCCCCCAAAGTGATTCTAAATCCCATCAAGTCAACAATAAAAAATTCACCACATAGCTTGGTTACTTTTCTCCTGGCTATGATAAAATACCCTGAGTGTATTAGTTACTTTGCTTTTAATGCTGTGACAAACTCTCTTTTTTTTTTTCCTCTTAATTTTTTTTTATTAGGTATTTTCTTTATTTACATGTACATTTTCCCTTTCCCATTTTCCCTTCCAAAACAAACAAACAAACAAACAAACAAAAGCAAGAACAAACCCCTTTTGCCTCCCCCTTCCCCATGCCTGCCACCCCATCCTTTCCCAGTTATTGGCCCTGGCATTCCCCTACACTGGGGCCCTTTACTCATTTTTTTTTCTTTTTTAGCAATTAAGTTGCTTCTCATAAGAGAGTTTGTGGAATTGTCGAATGTCAAATTCGACAAACTCTCTTATGAGAAGCAACTTAATTGCTAAAAAAGAAAAAAAATGAATTCTGGTGTCCAGTGCAAAGCAATAAAGCCCATCATGGCCAAGAAGGTACAGCTACAGAAATGTGAGCTGGCTAGTTACTTTGTATTTGAAGTCAAGAAGCAGAGAGCAGACAGGAAGTGAGGCCCATTCATCAACTCTCAAAGCCGACTAACCTGTACCCGTGAGGCTCCAGCTTCTCAAGGTTCCACAAGTTCTCCAAACAAAGCCACCACCAGTTGGGGACCACGCGCTCAAACACACGAGCTTGTGGAAGGCAATTCATACTCAAAGCACAATGGGTTCCTTCCTTTGAGACACTTGGAATGTGTGGACAGCCCACTCGTCCCATGAGACTTTAGAGACAAGTTCAGAAAAGAAGACTTGAGAGAAACCTTGAAGGAGACCCTAAGAGAAAGATGATGGGTAAAGACTCAACCTCTTCTTCATTCTCGGGTGGAAGAGACAGGTAAGCAAAGACATGGCTCAAATGGCAGGTGGTGTGCATGGAGCTGGTAGAGCCTGGAAGACTTGAGAGGAAGAGTACTGGAATTAAGTCTTAAAGCAGAAGGAATAATGAGGTTGGAAAGCCAGGCTAAGGGCCAGCCACAGGGTTTTATGCCAGACTAAGGAGTTTAGACTTAATCTGGTCATGGGTACAAGGTTGGAGGCAGAGAAAGATGCTCTGAGTGGACGTCTAAATCTGTCCATCCTTACCACCCCTGGGGTCCTATGCTTGACTGATGCAGCTGTGACCTACGCTTTGAGATGTAGGTCCAGTTGTTCTGGGGGAAAAAAAAATCTATGATCTATTTTAATTTTACGAACTGGAATCTTTAAGATGCCAATAGAAAGGGGTCTGGGGCAGGGATGAGAAACAAGCAGAGAAAGGTTTTCCGTGCCTTTGGCCGGGCATATCCTGTCATTCAGTGTTCTGCAACCAGAGAGGAAATGTATGAGGAGGGTGATTACTGATTTGGTAACTATGGCAATGTGCATGCTCTTGTCATTTACAATGAGCCTGAATGGCTCAGAAGAGTCTTCGAAAAAAAAAAGACAGGTAAACATGTCCTGATTGTGTGCTTTGGACAAGCCTGCTGCCAAGTGGGCAGACGGGGCTTAGAAGGCTGCCTTGCAAAGTCGCATCGGCCTCTGTTCCCAGAGGAAAGAGACTTGAGCGGCACTTGAACCAGGCCTAGGTGTTGTTTCTTACCAATGCCAGGCGGCTGCCCCGAGCCCTCTCCAGGCAAAGGCTTTGCGCTGAGATAACAGGCTTCTCCAAGCACTCACCTATTTATAGTGGTAGCAGGTAGCCTTCCTTCTCTGCTTCATAGCCCTCGAGTCCTACCTTCGGAGTCTCTCTTGTACCTCCCAAACAACTCATGTCTCTCCGCTCTCTCTAACGTAGCCAGTCTTATTTGGTTTTTCTTGAAATCATCCAGAAAATAAAGTTAGACACACTTAGGTTTGTACCACATCTCTGCTATTGGCTTTCCACTGTGTGGCCTTAGAAAAATGGCTTAGCCTCTCTGTACCTAATCCAAGTTTTCTATTTTGGGGGAGAGGAGGATGCCAGCATTAGGTTAAAACTACTGTCGGGAAAGTGTTTCAGCATTCCAAGTTTTCTCTGTGGAGCACAGTGAATCAAGTGAATGGTATTTGGTTTAGCTTTTTATCTTCATCTAATCTTCTTAAATGTTATTTCATTTGATATGCATGGGTGTTTTGCCTGCATCTATGTATGTGTGCCACATGTATGTCTGCTGCCTGAGGATGCCAGGAGTTGGCACCAGATGCCCTGAAACTGAAGTTACAGATGGCTATTAGCCACCATATGGGTGTTGGGGATTAAACCCGAAGCAAAGCAGGTAGTGCTCTTAACCTCCAAGCCATCTCTCCAGCCCCTTCCCCAGAAGGAGTCTTCTCTAGGTCAGGTTTCAGGTCAAGGTGTAGAAAATACATACAGAAACATGCTAGAGAATGAGGCTGCTCCAAAGGATCTTGCTAGTCAGCGTATGGGGTGTCTAGTGAGTTTACACTTCCGGGTAACAATCGATCACTGAGGGAAATCAGGGCAGGATCTTGAGGCAGGGCAGGAACCTGGAGGTAGGGAGTGTAGAAGACATAGAAGATCGCTCCTCATGGCTTGCTCAGTCTGCTTTCTGTTACCATCCAGGACTATCTGTCTAGGGTTGGCACTGCCTAAAGTGAGCTGAGCCCACCCACACCAATCATTAATGAAGAAAATGCACTCCAGGATTGCCCACAGGATAATCTTGTGGGGGCATTTTCTTATCTGAGATTCCCTCTTCCCAAAAGACTCTAGCTTGTGGTAAATTGACGTAAAACTAGCTAACACAATTCTTATTTATTTATGTAATGAATCAGGGTGGCCATCATGTTGTGGGTACTCCCCTAATGTAGTATAGACCGAGACTTACGACTTAAGCTGCAGCGTGAAAGAAAGGCAGCTAGCCACTCTCTGCTGCTCATCCTCCTCTTTGCTCTTGAATATTTCAATGTGCTTAAACCCCAGCAAATTAGTTTCACATCCTTGAAAACCTTTGCATTTTTGTTTTACATTATCTAGCATAGAATCCAAAATATAACTATATTTTATTTAATCAGAACATTAAGTAAATGAGGTGCTTAGTTATCATATACCCCAAATAAACAAAGGTCTGGAAAGTGAAGTAACTGCCTAAAAGCTCTAGAGAAGGTTGATGAGATTGCCTGGTTGGCAACATGCTTGCTATGCAAGCCTGAGCTCCTAAATTTAATCACCAGAACCTACATTAAAAAAATTCTAGGTACGATGATGCGCAGTTGTAACCCCAGCACTGGGAAGGCAGAAACAAACAGATCTCTGGAGTTCACTGGCCAGCCAGCCTAGCCTACTTGGTGAGTTCCAGACCAGCAAGAACTTGGAGCTCAGGTTCTTCTCAGCGTTGTCTTCTGGCTTTTATGTGCATGCGGATACATATACACACACATGCCTCCCTCCATCTCCCCACATGCAGATACATGTGCATTCACAGGTGCATACACCTGCAGGTACACTCACACAGGCACACTCACAGGTGCCCATGCATATGTGTGTGCACATGCACACGCACAGGGGCACACACAGACACACACACAGACACACACACACACACACACACACACACACAGAGGAGCTACAGAACAATTCTGAAACATTGAGGCAAGTGGCCAAGTGACTCAGCTAAGACATCCAGTGGTGGTTCCTTGGGACCCTTTCCCTGGGGATGTTTTGGGTTTTTTTTGTTTTTTTTTTTTTTTTAGTATGGGAAGGGCTTTGCCATCGTCACAGTGCCTGAGATAAGCAAGTACAACATGGCTGGAACTCACAGCAAAGGCAGTTACAACAAATGAGGAGCCTCCTGCTACCACGGTTCACAAGAGAGTAAGGGAGAAGGTCAAGCTAATGATAAGAAGGGAGCAGTGATGGTGCACGCTTTTAATCCCAGCACTTTGGGAGGCAAAGTCAGGCGGATTTCTGAGTTCAAGGCCAGCCTGGTCTACAGAGTGAGTTCCAGGACAGCCAGGGCTAGACAGAGAGACCCTGTCTTCTAGGGTTAATTCGACTTGAAGCTTCACAGTTCAGAAGAAGCAGCAAGCCGGAGGACATAGCTCCATTTTGCTTTCAGTTGTGAGGTTGCTTGCTTTATTTACTTGCCCCCCCCACCTCCCCCCAATAAAGCTTTGGAAGAGCCTGCTCTCCTCTGGGAATTTCGATCCTTCCCCTGCCCCTTCTCAGATTTCTCAACACCTGTCAGGCAGCTGCTATGTTCTGGCCAAGCAGTGGCTGCCTTTGGAAGGACTAAATTCTAACAATATGGAAAGCTTAGTGGCAGACTTAAGGGATTTCCAACATGAACTTAACTGTAGTAGGTCACTGGAGCCATACTCTCAGATTTCCTATGTACTTCTGTGGTCTCCATTAAGAAGCCGTAAAAATAACAGAGCTACTGAGTTCACAGGTGATGTCGCCATGAATCTTTCCCTACATCTGTATATAACCACGTGAATCCAGGGCTTTTTATAGCTTTCTCTGTATGCCTATGCACACCTCCACAGCTCTGTCCTACTGGTCCTAGGTATAACAAAGGTTTCTTAGAAGCATTAGAGAAGTAGCTATGACTGAATGACTAGGTGTCTGACATTCTATTTTTTTTAAAAGATTTATTTATTTAATGTACATAAATATGTATTTGCCTTTGTAAGTTGATTTGTATTGGACACGTGCAAGAACCGGAGAAGGTCACAAGAGAGATCCTTGGAGTGGCAAGCGGTTGTGAGCCTCCATGTGGGTAGAGGGAATGGCACACGGGTCCTCTGCAAGAATGGTGAGTGCTTTAAAGGACTGAAAGGAACCATCTTCCCAGCCCCCCTTTGACATCATTATGAATGTTAAATGCATGGATACAGTCAAACTCCAAACTCCATTAAGCCACGTAGGACTGTAACCTCGGCTTTATAGATGAGGAAGATCAAGCTCCAAGAGGTTACACAACATGTCTCAGGCTTACAAATGGTAGTAAGTGGCAAAGTCAAGATTTCAAATGGGGCAGCTTGGATCCATGGTCCCTGATCCTGATTTTCATGCATGCCTGCATTTAATATGTTATAACAGATTTATTAAGCTATATCACCAAGTAAAAATAAGATTATCCTGAATTGGCAACAAGTCATGAATGAGTAGAGTGATTGTTAATATTTTTAACTTCCCACAGTAAAATTGAGGCTCAAAGGACCGAGGTGACGTTTTAGAGCTCACGAACTGACAAGTGTGCAAGTGGTGGCTCTCTTCATTCAGATTGCTTCATTTCATATAATATATATGACAATATATAGTGTGACTTGTGAGCTCTAAAGTGTATGGTATTAATTAGTTATCTAAAATGTGTGCTGAATCATGTGTTTACATTTACACATTAAGATTTAAGTTATTTAGAACAGCCATTAAAGACAGAAGCGTTAACTTGGAACCTCAGAACATTTCACCAAGCATATTTTCTTTTGAACCTTGCATACATTGAAATGTTGTGTCCTGGGAAGGAATCTAAATGGCACTTTATAGCCTAAAAGGATTACATCTCATATTGCTTATGGAAACAAAATTCATTTCTTAGTGACAAAAAGTTTATGTTTTTATAATGTTCCAATAAGCCAGGTTATTACAATTTCTGAGCCACTCAAAATTCCACAAATACTTTTTATGTCTGTGAATGTTTGAGAGGGAGAGAATGAAAGATCTTTTGAGCCTGGGCTCTCTTCTTAATTCTGTTAGAGACTGTTCTCTGGTAACCAGGAACCAATTCCTTTGCCTTTCTGTGATTCAAGTTACTCATTTAAAAAATGACCTCAAAGATATCATCAGTAAATATTCGAGGGGTCCTGAAGTTCTGACTAATGTTACTTGAAGCAATGAAAGCAACAGAAAGGGTGGCTATTTGTAACTATAACATTGAACTTCTAGACATGTGACATTCAAAAATCACACAAAAGGAAAAAGTTGTCTTGACCATGTCTTCATGCAGTTTGGGAGTCAATCATTCTTTCGATAAATATTTACTACACACCAATAATGTCTTGATGGTTGTAAGACTAAAACTGGGGGAAATGTCTAATTTTCCATTCTCATTCAGCTTCCTTTGAGCTTAAGGAAGTCTGATCAAAGCAAATGCACGTTGTTGTATAATGCTCAAAGTTGCTAAATTCTGACTAGATCTGTCTATCACAGTAGGAAAAGTAAGGGGAGCCGGGTTTGAGCTCTAGAACTCATAATGAAATAAAGCAACACAGCTGTGGTGTCATGTGCTTACAATGCCAGGCCCTAGAAGGCTGAGATGAGCAGATCCTTGGGATCTGCTGGTCAGCTAGCTTAGCCTTTTTTTTTCAAGTTCTAGGCCATGAGAGACCCTGTCTCAAAAAATAAGGTAACTTCAGAAGTGCCACCTGAGGGTGTGTTTAACCACCACATGCCCATCTATGAAAGTGTTCATGTACACACACACACACACACACACACACATACACACACTTACTACTACTACTACTACTACTACTACTACTACTACTACTACTACTAGGAGCTTTAGAGGAGGATAAAGCAGAGAATGAGTGGAGAGGGAAGAAATCAACAGGAGGGATTTCGTTTCTCATGTGATATCAAACTTGATTTGAATGGACTTGAGACATGTTATAAGCACACATTTGATTTGCTGGGAAGAGTTATACTAGCTGCAGAGTATTCATGTATTTGAGTACTGGTACAACTCTCAAATCTAGCTGAGGATAGGATTGTCTCTCCTATAGATTTATACAATCCAAAGAAATAATTCCTGCTGTCTTAGTTAGGGCTTTACTGCTGTGAACAGACATCATGATCAAGGCAACTCTTATAAGGACAACATTTAATTGGGGCTGGCTTACAGGTTTAGTGGTTCAGTCCATTATCATCAAGGCAGAAACATGGCAGTATCCAGGCAGGAACAGTACAAGAGGTGATGAGAGAGAGTTCGACATCTTCACCTGAAGGCTGCTAGGAGAAGACTGTCTCCCACATGGCTAGGAGGAGGGTCTCACTGCCCACCTCCACAGCCCACATCTCCTAATAGTGCCACTCCCTAGGCCAACCATTTTCAAACCACCACATGCCAAAGCACATTTTCATTAAACATTTTTAGATAGTAGGTATAGTGATTTGAATAAGAATGCCCACCTCTAGCTCATATATTTGAACACTTGGTTCCCATTTGATGGAACTGATTAGTAGGGATTAGAAGGTATGGCCTTGTTAGAGGAGGTGTGTGACTGAGGGTGGGTTTAGAGGTTTCTGAAGTCCGTTCCATTCCCAGTTGGCTCCCTCCCACCCCCACCTCTCCACCCTGCCTCATAGTTATGTTTTGGAGTATAATCTCTCACCTACTGCTCCAGTGCCATGCCTGCCTATCTACTGCCAAGTTCCCCACAATGATGGTCATGGACTCCTACTCCAAAACTATAAGCCCCAACTAAATGCTTTTTCTTCTATGTTGCCTAGGTCATGGTATTTTGTCACAGCAATAGAAAAGTAACTAAGACAATAGAATCCAGACCTCTACTAGCCAGGCTTCAGAAAAGCGATGGAGAGTAGAAAAACAGATTTGAAGGCTATCTTAGTCAGGGTTTCTATTCCTGCACAAACATAATGACCAAGAAGCAAGTTGGGGAGGAAAGGGTTTATTTTGCTTACTTCCACATTGCTGTTATCACCAGAGGAAGTCAGGACTGGAACTCAAGCAGGTCAGGAAGCAGGAGCTGACGCAGAGGCCATGGAGAGATGTTCCTTACTGGCTTGCTTCTTCTGGCTTGCTCAGCCTGCTTTCTTATGTAAATATAACCCAAGACTTCCAGCCCAGGGATGGCACCACCCATAAGGAGCCCTACCCCCTTGATCACTAATTGAGAAAATGCTCCACAGCTGGATCTCATGGAGGCACTTCCCCAACTGAAACTCCCTTCTCTGGGATAACTCCAGCCTGTGTCAAGTTGACACACAAAACTAGCCAGTACAAAGGCCACCATCCTATAGACAGTATTTTGATAAAGCCAAGTCACCAGGTGATGACCCCATCAGGATAAACATGGGATACAAGGAAGGATTCCATTGTGGCTCATGCTTCCCACAGTGATGAGGTGGATGTGGGAAGGCTGGAATGGAATTGGGTAACAGCAAAGAAAGGCCATGGTCCAGAAATCAAAGAAAGCAAATGTTGAAGAAGCATACCAAGAGGAGTGGTTGGCTGTGAGGATGTAGTGATGGGTATAGAAGGATGAGGATGGAGCATGCGAAAGAGGCAGTTGGACCATGCATGTCTTCTTCATCATCATTGCCAGGATCCCGTATCCGAAAAGCTATTCTAGGTACACATCTACTGTCATATCTACAGCTGCATTCTGCCTCTGAACTACATCCTCTAATCCATTTGACCTCACATCTAAAGTGTTTACAAACTAGTTGCTTCTTTAAGGCATTTAAATTCCATCCCAGGTTGCAAAATGCATTCAATGGGGACCACATAACACCAGCAAGAATGATAATCCCGAGAGCTAGAAAGATCTCTGTTCAAAAATCTACACTTGAGGAGTTATTTATTGCCATTTGCACAGATCAGCCTCAGCTAAGTTACAGAGCATAGCACATTCAGGCTTCCTCAGTTTTGTCCTTTTCTCATGAAACCAATCAGTGCTACCACCCACTTGCCTACTGAGCTGATCTAAGCTGATAGCCTGCAGAGAAAGTGGTCTTTCTTATCCCTATGCTTAAAAAACTTACATACAAATTTTGTCACCTGTACTTCATTCTGTTCTTGTTCAAGAAACTTTCATTTATTGGACACTATAAGCACAATGCTGAAAGCCTTTTCAATACCACTCAAAATGTCTTAGAATCAATGATGGCATCGTTTCTCCAATAACAAATGAGCTCTAGCATAAGAAATACATATTTTGTGCACAACATGTAAATGACCTAGCTACTATGGGATAATCACTCATTTCAGACAGCTTGACATTTCAAAAATAAAGCTTACTTACAAAAATAATATTAACAATGTGCTTTTCTGGGCAACTTAGAATTATAGAAAGTCATTAAAATATTTTTCTATTTTGTGATGAAATTGCATCTCATGTTGATGAATTTTGCAGAAACTATAGTTACTCGTTTTCATTATCCCTGTCATATATCTTTATCACTTTCTCCAAGTTATCAAGATGAAGTTGAATAGGATAATGAACATTACATATTCAAACATTATATAATACACATAGACAACCTCACATTCACCCTAATGTAATATATAAAAAGGATACACATACACACACATATATATGTATATATCCTTATGTCCTGAAAAACCTAGAGCATCACTGACGCTCAGCTATATTTGTTGGTTTATTTGTTTAATGGAAAGAAGACAGGCAGAACCTACTCAGGTGCCTGGAAAGTACAAAGCAAGAGCCTTTGTCTAAGCCATTATAAGCTGAAATACAGAATACAGGAATGCTCCCTGAGGGAGACCATGTCCATCACTATCCTTTGACTCACAAAGGAACATGGAACAACAGTTCTGGGACCAGAGGAAAGGCTCGTTGGTTAAGGGCATGTTCTGCCCTTACGGAAGACACAGATGTTTTCTCAGCACCCACATTGGTGGCTTACAATCACCTTAATTTCAATACCATGAATCCAATGCCTTCCTCCGGCCCCCATGGTGCCCTCATGCATGAACACACTCATACATAAAAATATACTATACACATAAATAAAATCAAGGTGCAGTTTTTAAAAGGACAAATGCATATAAATCTGGCCACATCTCTGAGAAAGCTTGTGCTTTTCTGACTTAATGGAACAGATGTTGCTGGTGTGTCATGCCCTTTTTTCAGTCATCAATCCAGGTGAGATGACATTTTGACAATGTTAACTTGATACACCAGCATATTTAGAAGTGTGTGGAGAGAAGCTGAAGGACGCTGAGTCCTTAATGTCACTGACAAATTGCTGTACCAGCCTAGACCACATATTTCTAGATTATTTTGAATGAGATGAAATACAATGTTATTTGTTACTGTTTTTGTATTTGTACTGAAATACCTGGTTGCCGCTTCATAGGAAGAGGGAGAGGAGATGAGGAAATTGAAGAATAAATATTTGGAAACTCTGTAGCTAAAGAGGGCAAAGGGATGTTCTGTAAGGATCAACTAATGACTGATTTACAAGATCTACTAGGGATGGATGAGCAGACATATATATCCAGATATGTAAGACATAAGTGGATAAGGGAGCTCTCTGATAGGTAGAATAGACTACATAGTTCCAAGTATATAGCTTCCTGTGTGTATGATGATGTAAGAACAGAACTTAGAAATCACAAAGAAATTAACAACGAACATGTTCCTTGCATGTATGCATCCTAATTCTTCTTGCAGGCAATTTTGGTAGGGATGGGGATGATAGACAAGTCAAAGTGAGCATCTTGGAATAAATGAAGGTAGGATTTCTTTGATAAAGTCTTTGAATAAAAACTTTACAGGCTATGAGATAAATAAAAGTAGAGGCCAGAGGGTAGAGGACAAGGCAGAATTTGTGCACAGTGAGCTTGAGGGACTATGGGATTTGTCTGGGAGACAACTCTTAGGCAAGTATGTGTGAAAGGAAGTGGTGGGGCAGGCATCTGAATGCAAGGATCTCTCAAAGCTTGGCATCTCCACTATGCTTTAGTCAGAGGCACTCTTTTCCAGCTTCATCCAGTTCCTTGCCATTAGAGAAGCTTTCTTTCTCAGCGGAATGCATGAACTCAATATGTTGATCTTTGTCTGTTGCTGTGACCAAGTGTCTGGGTCAAATGGAATCAAATGAGGACAGGTTTACTTGGGGTCCTAGCTTCAGAGGTTCCAGGCTGAGTCTGGCTGGCTACATTGCTTTGGGGATGAAGTGAGGGGGACGTTAAGGTGGTGTAACTCTGTGATAGAGGAGGCTGCTCACCCTATAGCAGGCAGAAAGCAGCAAGGCAAAAAGGAACCAAGGACAAACTATATCCTTCCAAGTCATGCTGCCCATGACTTACTTCCTTGAGCTAGACCTCTGTCTCTGAATGGCCCATTAAGGAATGGATAAAGCCGTGTATTAATCATTCATGTTGTTACAGCCTTCATGATCCATTTGCCTTTCATGGTAGTGAAGAGCCGCCAAAAAGAAGTCATTTTTATTAAAAATACTTTGTAACAACAGATACTCTTCTTTGAGACAACTAGTCTAGTGTAATAGAAATACCCCAACAACATTCTACCATAAGGGAATATAAAATTACAGAACTGCCAAAGAAATTACATACAATAGAGTTTGAACCTGCAGGATGCAGAAAACATTTGACAGTAGACCCTGATGAGAGCATCCTAAACATCTCCTCCTTCACTAGCATCCGTCCTGGTTAGGGTATCCAGGCTACTCATGAACCACAAATGACCAGTACCAAAGTTAGCACATCCCTCTAGGTCCCTGTGAGACCAAATCAAGAGGGCATAACGATCTCAGACCTGATTGAAGTCTATGCCTGAGACTTTGTTTTTCTCCTGGTTTTGGCTCAAACAGGTCACCTATTTACAAAAAAAAAAAAAAAATTCCAAAACCATTTTTTATAGGACATAAAAAGACTATAAAATAAATGCTACTCATCACTATCTGGATTCAAGTAGACAATTAGTTGAACTAGTCAATGGTGTTCTCTGACATAAATAAGAAAAAATACGTATAATATGTATATTCATAAGGATTTGTATATGTGTGTGTGTGCATGAACACATCTATATGTATATTACCAGTTAAGTCCCTTCTGTTTTTGAATATGAAACTCATAAAAGTATATCAAAGTACCTGGGTGAATTCACATTTGTCTAGTGTAGTATAGCTGTTGCTCTGTGGAGCATCATTGGATGGATGGCCTTTAACAAACAAACCTGGTTCCAAGTAATACTTGTGTTTAATCCGTAAATTGCTGTTCCTTGGTCGTTGGCAGTTCTCTTTACAGACTGAATTATTTACCTTGGGATCTTTATTCTCAAATACTTTAGCTTTTTCCTTTCTTTCCTTTTATGAAAAGATGCTTTAGGGTCATCTTTGGTTCTGCTGTGTTCAAATAGGAAATAATTCACTAAAGAAATTACTTTTTGAGATCAAAGCCATCAGTTTTCATATTATCAAAGTAAAAAGAGAAAGATGGAGGCATACTCTAAAAATGGAGAGTTTATCTTTGTATCCAAAGGTTCAGACTCAAGTCATTGTCTTTTACCCATTGGTCTGGTGGGTTACATTTTGCCCTATTCTATGTAAGAGTTCAGAATTCCTATGTTCAGGTTCCCAAAACACTGTTTTGTTTTGTTTGTTGTTGTTGTTTGTTTGTTTTACAAGCAATACTATATCAAAATTATGGTGCCTCTACTCACTAAATTAAGAAGAAGAAAAAAAGACCAGATAGCTCAGATTGTACATTTACAAGTGTGAAGAAGGGGTTCAGACTCCCAGCATCAATGTTCATACATGGCAGGAAAGGCCCTCCTGTAATCTTAGCACTCAGCAGGCAGGGACAAAATGGCCCCTGTGGAAACAAACAAGCTGGCTAGACTAGCTGAGTCAGCCAGCTCCCAGTTCATGTGCTAAGAGCTTCGTCTTGGGTTGTCTCGATCCATTACTGGTATCATCAGAGAGCAAAATTGAAAAGAGACTCTCACCATCAGTGACTGGTTTCCACATTACTATAAAGTCTTAAAAATATGATTTTTAAAAAAATGAATCCATTCCCTTTCCCCATGTAACATCATTTGGTCAATTGTGACGTAACTCATCTTGTATGAAGTCCTTGGTAAATATTTTAAGGTGATTCATTTCACATTAGTAATCTGCTTCTATTTCCCCCATGTATCATCATAAAAGCCAAACAGAAGTAATCGATGACCAACTTCTCATATCTAGTCATTAACTTGGCCTTCCTTCTGTTTTGCAAGCATCATTGTTACTCTGATCCCTGGAAACTTGCTGTCACTCACCCTTGGACTCCCTTGCTCCAAAGTCATTATAAGCCTGGCTCATGTCACCTCCCAGGGCTCTGCAATTATTGCTTTCTTTGAGATGCCTTTCCTAATTGTCCAAGCTATGGAGCCCACTCACAGGCTCATCTTCTGCTTGTCCTGTTTGAACTGTTGTATAGCATCTACCCCTGGAGATGCTGTGTATCTGTTTAAGGGATTATGGTCTGTCTTTCCAGTCAAGTAGAGGCTTAGGAGAGGCAAAGCATTTTAGGTTATTCTTTGCTGTTTTACACTGCCAGGCACATATTAATCCCTCAACAAATATCTGTAAAATGTTAGCAAAAGATCAAGACCTTAAAAAGGAACCAGAGAAGACAAAAGATAGGGGAATATTATTAAAAAACCCATGATCGAAGATACATTTCCAAGAATACCTCCAAGCTATGAAACATAATAGGAGACAGATTTGTTTATACGTAAGACCATAAAACTTCTGTATAGTAAAATTCTCCACAAGCTAAGTTAAAAAGAAGGAAATATTTATGAGGCATATAATTAATCTCAATAGGCTCAACTCAGATTAACCCAACCACATGGTTTAAACCCACATAGACAGGAGTCATTCTACTGATTCAGTTCATACCCAGACATCCTTTAAAATAAGTGTAATGGTAACTTAGAGCACTAACGATGCAATTCTAAAAATAAATAGCACAGCAGAAGAGAGGACAAAAATTATGACGAGGCAGTTCACACAAGCAAATGGGGTGGAGAGAAGAAATATGAAGATACGGTGCTAGCAGTTTTAAGCTGTATGTTTAGATAAACACAATTGTGTTGTCTATAATTACTGTAAATTAAAAAATACATCTTGCTACTTATGTGAAGGATGTAAAGTTTTCTAACATATACTTTGTGGAAATCCACATTGTAATGATATTTCTGGAATTTAATCTGTTTAATTCCCAGACTAGCCACATTAAATTCCAGACTCCTCTATTGGGGAAGTTCTAGTTTTAAGAGCAGATCATTCCTACCAGTAGGCCTTAAGCTCTTTCAGGAAAGTAGCCACAAAAGTGATTATGGCGCTATTTATATAACAATATGGCACTAATATAAGTATAAGATAAATAATGTGTGAGGTAAATAATGTACGGTACATTCACAAAGGGATTCTGTGGGACAATTTGAGAGAAATATCTATCTGAATTGTCCAGTGTTATCTATGACGCATTTAAGAGAAAAAATGTTTGAGATCAATATGAATATATGAGTGCCTCTTCAAAAGGACACTTGAATCCGCAAATACAGAATGTCTGACTGACAATGGTTGAAATATACCATGGCCCTTCACTACAAAACATCTAGGAATTGTTGGTTATCCCTATAGACGATGACATCAAAATCACTGGTCAATGGCCTCATGATTCCTTTGGCTTTTATCTCAAGTCATAAAATGATTGAAGCTGCCCCCAAACAACTCTCCATAATAGTTTCCTGGTGTGTAATAGAATAGGCAGATGATGGCTTCTTCTCCTAGATCTGTGCTGTTTCACTTGCAAGCTCATCTGTGATGGAAACTACTTACAGAGTTTACCCTTGTTACACGTGGTCCAAAATGTTGGTGTGGGGCCGCATTATGCTTTACTGAGGACTGCAGACCCATCATCAAAGGAAAATGAGATTGGACAGTTACCTAGCAGAACAGTATGGTTCCCCCAAACAAGAAGAAGAATAGAAGCCTTTAAATCAGAAGATCTTTGTCTTCAAAAGAACTAGCCATGAAGGAAGGAAACAAAACAAAATGTGGTAATATGGAGCTCATTGAAATGAAATACTTCTGTCATTTATGATTTTTAAAATTATATTTATATATATGTATATGCACGTTGCCACAGCACACTTCTGAAGGTGAGAGGAGTCGGTTCTCCCTTCTACCATGTGACTTTCAAGGTTCAAATTCAGGCTTGGTGCCAATTTGTCTGCTGACCCATCAACACCAGTAAATGTATCTGTTCATAATGCCTACAGTGCAAAGAAAAATGAATTCTTTTCTTTGTTGGTGGACATCTGAAATGTGGTAGGTACTTTAGGACAGAGGTTAGACATGACACTTCATACAACATGAACCATACTGGCACCATATCACTCAGAACTCACCCTTCTTGGTATGTACAAGTGAGTTTAAAATAGGCACATACAAAACCTTGTCCAATTGTTATAAAAGATTTATTTAAATTTTCTGAAGTTTGGAAGCAAGTAAGATATCTTCCAGAAAGTGAATGGAGAAATTGCCATAAATCCAGAAGATTCTATGTCATTTACTACTACAAAGGAATGTTCTATTAAGCCATGAAGAGTCACAGAGAAATTGAAATGCAAAATTCTAACTCAAAGAGACCAGGCTGGGGAGATCCCTCACTAACTGATTCCAAATGAATGGCATTCTGGGAGTGGCAAACTTTTGAAGACAGAAATGGAGCATCTGGTGCTACCAGGAGCAGGAGGGAAGGAGGTGTGAGGAGACACAACACAGGACTTTAGGACAGTGAAGCCACTCTGTATGCCTTCTGTCGTTGGATGCCTCTCATTTTGTATTTGCTGTGATCCATAAAAGATACTAAGAAAGTGAGTGTTCATGTCACCTATAGACCCTGGTGGCAGAGTGATGTCAGAATAGTGTTACTGTTTCCAGCATATGCAGTGCCTGGGTACAGACAATGAGGGAAAGGAGTAATGGAACTCCTGCATCTTTTCCAGTCATTTTCTTCTGTGAACTGAAAAAAAAAATGGCTTAAAAAATGGAAGAATTTAAGAAAAAAAAACATTAAAACCAAAACAAAATAAATTTTAAACTAGACTGGCAGAAAATATTTATAACACAACTTTCTGATAAAAGTCTTGAATTTAGAAGATAGAAATAATTCCTACCAATAAAAAAGAAAATATGAATTTTGATGAAAAAAATATCTTTAAAACCTGGCTGTTCAGACACAAGACACTAATGCCATCCTTGGGCACCATCCTGGGTTCTATAAGAGAAAAAAAAGGCTAAGCAAGCATGATGAACAAGCCAGTAAGCAGCACGCCTCCATGACCTCTGTCTGCTTCAGTTCCTGCCTCCAGGATCCTGCTGGTTTTGAGCCCTGTCCTCCCCAAGTTGCTTTTGGTCATGGTGTTTCATCACAGCAGTAGTAGCCCTAACTAAGGTCCTGGAGTCAGAGAAGAACATGGCCAAGAATCCTCAGTGGATTTTGTATGGGTAGCAATGGGCGTTCCAGAGTAGGTACAGTAAATGGACTGAAAATTGGAGAGCTTGGCTCAGTCAGTGGGCTCTGGGTTATATGGTTGGTTGGCCCCACTTGTCCAGTTCTTGGTCCTAGAGTGATTTAGTACAAAAGGCCTATTGGTTTGATGTCTGAGAGTTCCCCAGAGGAGTTGGCTGGGATTATAAACCCTGGTTTAGCTGATCTGCATATGAAAGGCATGTTCCCAGGGGTTTATAAGACTGCTGTCTAGGAATTAGCTGAACCATGGTGAGGCTCTCTCCAGGACCACTGTCCCAAATACCCGAGCATCAAGAAAAGAAAAAGCAGTCACTATCGTAATTGCTGTTTCAAAATACTCTTCTAGGATGGATCTATGCATAGCATAGCTCTCAGTGCATTCTCTTCAGTCATGGATTCACCAAGGAATCTCACACCCAGGATAGTAAGTAAAAGGATCGATTTTTGCTTACTGATATCCACTCTGGTCTTGTGAAGAAGTCCAGCGGTGCCTTTTTCACTTTCTTTCCTTCTTCCTTCCTTCCTTCCTTCCTTCCTTTCTTTCTTTCTTTCTTCCTTCCTTTCTTCCTTTCTTTCTTTCTTTTTTTTGTTATTGTTGTTGCTACTTCTTAAAGAGCCCAGACATCTACCAAAAAAGAACTGTGCTGAATGTCTGCCAATGGCCGCTGACATTCCCTGGCCTCTCTTTCATCTCATCAGCTTGAATTTCAAACCCTTTGAATGCCTTCCAACCTGTAACTTTAATCACCAGCACACGGAGGAGGAGGAGCATTTCACTGGGGTTTGGATGAAAAATGCATGAATTTGTAGAAATGGATAGTAAAACTTCTAAATACATTACTCTTAGTCTACAAAAACCAATACCTCCCATAATAGCCAATGTTCCTCACTGCTCTTGCACACACACACAAACAAAATTGAAGACCAAGACTTTAGTAAAGGAGAGGGTTCTGGCAGAAGCTTTCCAAGGCAGGCTTCGGGCTAGCATAACACCAGCCAGAGGGTCTTCTTACTATCTCAGCTATCAGCAGGACTGCTATTCATTTTGAATGAAGGCCACCCAGCCTGGGGAACACCAGCCAGCAAGACAGAAAGACACAGAGCTTCACACAGCTTCAGAGCCCACCTGTGATGATGTATGGCAAATGAAAAGCTTAAGGAATGTTATGTCTAGAGAAATTAGTAGCAGTCCTGTTGAAAACTCAGCGGCCATCAGATGCCTATAAGAAAGGACCCTGGAAAAGCCAGCGGTACACAGTCTCAGGCAGCAGGTATTCTGGGAAGGCAGAGTGTGTCGGCAGGATGCTTGGGGGAAAAGGTGTTTGGATTGACTTTCCAATTCATCTCCATCTTCAAAAGTCTTATGCATTTCTCTTTCCGAGTGTTTGCGAACAAGAGAATTAGAGAATTGTTCCATGTGTCGCTGTCAGTTCTGTCCCGCCCAACCTGTTTTACTCTCTGGTTTTTCTTCAGATCTGGGCAAAAACATTCATATTGTTCGTGCGTGCGTGCGTGTGTGTGTGTGTGTGTGTGTGTGTGTGTCTGTGTATGTGTGTGTGTACGCATGCACATGCGTGTTTCTTGCTTTCTACCCCAGGGGAACATTTGAAGTTGGTTTTGTTTTATGCTATCCAATACTTCATAATCAAAAGGCTTTCAGAAAACACCTCTGGTCAAAGCTTATACCAAACAGTAAGGCTAGTTGAATTTTATGAAGATAAAGTATAAATCCTTGTGTGTGTGTGTGTGTGTGTGTGTGTGTGTGTGTGTGTGTGTGTCTGCCTGATTTTAGACGTCCTGAATGAACTGTCATGGAAAAAGAGTACTTGGGTGTTCAGGGCAACCAGAAGTTTGGGGACATTGGCTGGATCCCAACATATTCAGGAGACCCCCATTTAAAAATATTTACCCATCCAAATGAAATGAAAGGGTGCTTGTCCTACCAATGGCCCCTGAAATACCTTTGGAAGTCCAAGCCCTGCCACTGAACAGTGGCTATTACCCTTGGACACCGGTAAGCAGGGCTTAGAATTCTGGAATAATTTCCCTTTGAATTTATGGCTTTTAAACTTCAGCTCACACATCAGCCTTCTCGTCTCCTCTCCCATGGTAAATTGGTTCATAAAACTCCACACACTATAAAATGAGATCTGTGTGGAGAAGAGGCCAGACATCACCCAACGTAAACATTAAGATAGACTCCCCCCACCACCACCCCACCCTAGAAGAAAACAGTAGCAAGAGCTATGCTGGCATGCAGACATTACTAAAGCAACCGCTTTGTGTGTGGTGATTCCCCACCCCCACCCCCACCTTCTTTCTTCCTATATTCCTTATCTAAGTAATGGCTCCAAGGGAGGATCACAAAAATGCCAGAGCTTGTAAGGCCCTGGAGAGCTGACAGCAAGGGCTTCCTGTGGCTCTGCTCCAGCAGCAGGCCAAGCAGCCCAGCCTGTAGACAGCCAGCCTCAATGGTGTCTGAGCTATTTGGCTCCTGGCTCCAACTGCGGACTGGCTGTCTGCTTTGTTTGAACACAAACTAGCTTGCAATTCTCTGTGTAGGATGCTCCTGGAAGCTTTTTCCGTGACATCTGCCAATTAAGTGTATGAGTTACTCTGCCGACTCCTCCGTGACCCGGCAGACATTTTCTTCAGAAATGAAGGGTGTCTCCTAATGCTCAATTCTGCTTCGAAAGTTCTGGGAGCTCCCACCATGCGACCCATCAGACAGGCCTGGTGCTTGTCCCCTTAAGATTTCAGTGTACTTCCTATACGGCCCCCCCCCCCCGGAAAAATGGGACTTAGGGGTCCTAACTTTACAGAAGAGAAAATTATGAATTATGGGGGTGGGGGAGCTTTTGATCTGAGGCATCATGAACAAGGAGCAGAGCAGTATACAAACGAGAATCATTGACTTTTTGTGTGAAAAAGTTTTGTTTTGTCTCCCCCCCCTTTTTTTTTTTTTTAAAAAAAATGGTAATTGTTATTTTCCCATTAACACATTCTCAGGATTAATGCTTAACTGTTTGGAGCCAGCATCTGGGTTTCACTTTTCCAGTCACTCACCAGCTGTATTTGAGTAGCTATCATACTAGGCCCAAAGATTCAATACTGTCTCTGCATTCCTCTTTGTGTGTATAAAGAACCAGATAATAAATAGTTTAAAGTTTGAGAGCCAGGTGAACACCGTTATACCTATTTGCCTTAGCCAATGTAGTAGAAAAACTGCTCTGGGTGATGGGGTATCTGTATGAACGTGAATGTAGTTTAACAAAATGCTATGTGCAAAGTCAGGACACAGCAAACCAGATTTGGCCCTCAGGCTAGTCTGCAATAGAACTCTCTGCTGTGCAAAGTTTGCACACCACCATAGCACCCTGGACCTCTGATGGAGATGATGATTTCTGTCCTGGGATTAGGAGAGCCACCTGTAAATTATCTCTGAAAGGTGCCATGTCTGGTCTATGGCACTTCTGTAGCATCAATCTTAGGCATGTTCCAAGAACTAATTAAACTCTGGATGGCTTGCAGAGGCAAAGCATCCAATCAAAAGATGCCTCGTTGCACTGCAAAAACTCCAAGAGCTATCAGAGATGGTGTGTTTATACACCAAAGGCATCAACTCCCTTCCCCTTACTACAGACCAGTTGGTAAGTGTTGCTACCTTCACTTTCCAAGTGAGGAAACCTAGAGTTGGTGAAGATACAATATCATACACATACAAAATAGCAGACCCACATTGGAGTGAGTTTCCATGCTCCTTTACCACTACATGAGAACACCTTTACAAGAGGAAAATAGAACATTAGCTTTGATTGACGCACCATCATTGGCCCTACAGATCTGAGATATCAAGATAAACCAAAGGGGTCCACTTGATAGGAGAGATATCCTTGTGGAGACAGCAACTGTACTGTGTTCCTATGAACTGTGCTCAGGTTCCTGAGGCCAAGAAGGGCTTCTAGAGGTGTGGGCCACAGCACCCTCTACTGTCCAGGAGGTTCTTGCTCTCGGTCCACTTAAGGTAGAAGGAAGATTCTTAAGTGTAGGATGCTGAGGATTATTACTGGGTCACGATGAGAAATTTTTCTGGGATTCTTCTGACTTTTAGTTACTACCGATAACTTAACATTGGCTCATCAGGTACTGGCTAAGAATGGTGAGCAGGGACATGAAGATCAGCCTCTGTCCTTATGGGTAGTTTCATTCATATAGTCATAGACAATGCTCCCCTTGGGCTTAGTTACCGCCCAATGTTCTTCCTCTCCTAGGGTGGCCTATGAAAGGCTGAATTGTGATGACACCTGGGCCAGGAAGAAGTCAAGGAGAGTCCCGATGGTGCCTGGAGGGACTTATAGCCCCATGTCAGGTAGGACCCATATCACTATTGGGAGGAAAAAAGGTTTCACAAATAAAAGCAAAGTGAACACTGATTTAGTTGGTTGAGGAGGACAGTGTCAGGACCCAAAACAGCTAGTTACCAAAGGAACTAAAATGGAAGGGTTTTTTTTTTTTAAGGAGAAATTAAATAAATAAAATATCACCCTTCATGGTACAGTTGTCCTGTGGCCTAGGGATAGAACTGGAAACTTTGTGTGGTAAGTTCTAGTGGGATGTGGGTTGGGCCAAAATATATTTGTCTCCAAGAAATACATTTTTTAAAAGGCTAAGCTTTAATTTTTTTTTAAAGTAAACAGGAAAATGCTAGGCTTGATACTTTTTTGAATGGAGCCCTGGATGCATTTTATGGGCACCTTTGTGAGGGGGGACCTTTGCTTGTCTGACCCAAGCTTAGCTGCAATGGACTCTGTTCAGTTCTACTACTGCAGAGTTTGAATCCAGGCCATGGTACCACCCAGCTGTGTCCAACCCTCCCTACCCACCCCAGGGCCCTCAGCACACAATGTGCTTCCTCCTCTCCTAGTAGCAGCCATCTTGGAAAACGTACAGGGCGCCAGGAAACAGCCCTACTGGTCCAGAAGTGAAATCTCTGAGCCCACAGTGATGTGTCTCTCTTGCCACATTTTCCTTGGCTCTCTGATCTCCATCCCTTTAAGCAAACATTCGCTCCACATTTAGATTCCTTCTAACACTGAGCAGTCGTGTAATGGAAAGAGACATTGAAGACTTGGGCCTGAGTGGTTTAGCTATTAACTTCCTGAGTGCTTAACATCCTAGGTTTTCAGCTTATTTTTTCCATCTTCACTTAATGGTATTAATCTTACAGCATTCATGAAGAATCAAATCAAATAGCAGATAGCATATATGGCCATCTACTAATAAATATGAGTCAGAAATATTTATTAAATAACTGGTATGTGTTTGGCATTGTTTTAAGGTACCGTTTCTAATTGAGACAGAGAGAGATGTCTCGTGGGTAGTTTTTAACACAGTGTGAGAAGATTGAATTGTTTGTCTATTTGTATAGCCTTTTCCTTTGGTATTAGCCACCCACCTATTCCAACTTCTATGTATATCACCACTAGGTTCTTTACCTCTTTGGAGCTCTGATTCCTTTTTGACAAAAAGCAAGGAAGACCAGAATATTTGTTGCTGAAATGGGGGCTCGTCTAAAAGTATAAGGGGGTTTAATACTCACTCTAGAGGTAGCTGATATAAACAGACCCAAGGAAACGAGAGACCTTAGCACCCATGAACTAATACTCAGCTCTGTGCACAGCTATCTCAAGTTCTTAGTGTGTTCAGCCTTGTTTGTATTGTCACCCCCAGCCCCCGCCCTGTGTGTGTGGCTGCTTGTTGGTAGTATCTGGAATTCCCACGAAAGTCCTGGCTGCTGCCTTTATACGGAAAACTCTATGTGAGCCAATGTGCACCATTACTGCCTGTGATCTCATGGTCTATGAGGCTCTGGCTACATTCAGGGAAGCGGAAGAAATGAAAATAAATTTGAACAAAGGCAACTAGATCATGCTTCTGAGGAATGCGATGATCCTGAACTTGCCTCTTGCACTGTCTAATGGTCTGACCTTTTCATTTAATAGACAGCCCCGTGTTTGCAAGGATGGGCAATGTTTTTGGAAATGAATCTAAGCCACTGAGAACTTGCAATCCACGAGAATAGTGTCCAAATGAACTGTTTTTGCATCTCTCTCCACTCTCCTTTCTCCATATAATCTAACACTCCCTTCATTTGTACATACCATTTTTATGACATGAAAAAAGATTTGTAAAAAGTTATTTTTCTTTTATTTTCCCATATAATCCATAGACAATGCATAAACATTCACAAATGATCCACGGGAGTAACTTCTATCCTGCAAAGTTTGCTGCAGTTGGATTTGTTTGCTCTGGAGATTTCAATATTCACCATGCCTTTAAGAAGCAGCGGTTGCTTATTTTAAACAGATTCTGAGGTAGGACTTACATTGTTCAGGAATCCTAGAGTCTTGTTCTAATGGATACCTATCTCCTTGAAGAAATAATACATTTTGAGACTCATTGACAAAGTGCTTACTATTCAAGCATGAAGACCTAAATGTGATCCCTAGGACCCACATAAAAAGCAGGTATGTGTAGGGAATACTTATAAACCCAGAGAAAATGAGGTAGAGGTAGGCCCTGGGCTCACTGGCTCACTGCCTAACAGGAGGCAAAAACCAGATTCCAGAGAGACTCTGTCGCAAAAAAAAAAAAAATCAAGTAAATAGAACCTGATCAATGACACCTAAATTCAGCATTTGACCTTCACATGTAGGTCTACCTATATGTGTACACACACACATACAGAAACACACATACACGAGAGAGGGAGGACAGGGAGAGAGAGAGAGACAGAGACAGACACAGGGATACACAAAGACACACACACAGAGAAAGATAATAAAGTAAAACATCCAATGGGGGACTGGAAAGATGGCACAGTAGTTAAGAGCATTTACTTCTCTTGAAGAGCACCCATATTTGATTCTCAGTCCCCACATGGCAACATCACAACCATCTGAAACTTCAGCTTTAGGAGATATTGTCCCCTTTTCTTGCCTCCATGGGGAGCAGGAACACATGTTGATACACAGATACATACAGAGGCAAAACACATATGTGTATTGAAAGCATAAAAAAGACTTTTGACAGTTTGGCTTCAAATTAAGAGCTTGGCTGGGTGTGCCGCTACATACCTTTCTTTCATCCCAGCACTTTGCAGCCAGGGGTAGTAAGATCTCTGTGAGTTCATGGTCAACCTGCTCTGCATTGAAATCTCTAGACCTGCCAGTTACATGGTGGGATCCTATTTTTTTTTCTTTTTCTATTTATTTATTTATTTATATATTTTTAATTAGGTATTTTCTTTATTTACATGTACATTTTCCCTTTCCCATTTTCCCCTCCAAAACAAACAAACAAACAAACAAA
>JADRCD010211770.1:0-12052 GCA_019843815.1 Montemys delectorum | reverse complement strand
AAACAAACAAACAAACAACCTAGGCATGATGGTTCATGTCTGTAATCTCAACACTTGGGAGGTGAAAGCAAGAAGATCAGGAGTTCAAGGCTAGCCTCAAAACACAAATAACACAAACAAAAAAGCTAATCAATGCTAGATGTTTTAAGATACAAAGAAGAGGGCTGGTGAGATGGCTCAGTGGTTAAGAGGACTCTTAACTGCTCTTCCAGAGGTCATGAGTTCAAATCCCAGCAACCACATGGTGACTCACAACCATCTGTAATGAGAGACTAAAAAAAAAAAATGATACAAAGAAGAGCTGAGAAAAATGGGTTTTTAATCTTTGCGAGGAGGGGAGAAAACATAGTAAGGATCAAGGTTGGATAGTCGAGGAAGGCAGCAGTGGTACCAAGGGGCAGGTAGCCCTGGAGAGATGCTCAGGTCCCTGCATCTGAAGGTGCACCTGACTTTAAGTCACTGAGGGAATCTAGAGCTGGATTTTTCTCCTTCTCTGCTCCCACCTACAGGACTTCACTACTGCTTGGGACTGTCACTGTGCTACCTCATGGAAGATCACTTTTCTGAGCTCATAGAGCTAAATATACCTAGTGACAGCTGCTGCTTTGGCACTCAGGCGAGCTGTTGAGCTGCCGTTCTAGCCAATGCTACATTCCCCATGGTAAGACAAAACTTTTAAGGCACCTCCTTGGACCTTCTTGAGAGAGGAGCTCCTTGTTCTGAGCTTTAAACAGTAAATCCTTGTTTTGGGAGCCAAAATGCAATCTGATTTTTGTTGTTGCTTTTTATTGCTTTTAAATATTGTTCTAGTTAAGACTTTAGTTATTTGCTGGCTATAGGACAATGTTTAGAGTACAATAAGGTTAATGCTTATCTTTTTTAAGTTTTGTTTACTTTTATTTTATGTATATTGGTGTTTCACCTGCATGTATATCTGTGTGAGTGCGTTGGATCTCCTGCACCTGGAGTTACAGACAGCTATGAGCTGCCATCTAGGTGCTGGGAATAGAATCTGGGTCCTCTGAAAGAACAGCCAGTGCTCTTAACTAATATAACATTAGTATTCACAAATTTCTCTAGCTAGTATAACATTCTTATCTCAGTATTGTAGTATGTGCTTATAATCCTAGCATGCAAGAGGCAGAGGCAGGAGGACTGCTGTAAGTTTGAGATCAGTCTGGTCTACATATTGAGTTCCAATTATAGGCTAGCTGGAGGTACATAATGAGACTCTTGTTGTGAAACAAAACAAAAAGAAGAAAGGTAAGAAAAATTATTATTATATATATATATTTTTTAAAGGCAGGCTCTCATGTAGCTCAGGATGATCTCAGACTTACTGTTGTCAAGGCTAACCTGGAGTAGCTGTTTCTCCTGCTTCTACTTCCCAAGTACTAGATAACTGGTGTGCATTACTATGCCTGGCTAAAGAAAGATTTTTTTTTGTATGTTTTGTTTATAATTGGATAACTGGGATCTTCCGCCATGGAACATATGGTTTTGAAGGGAAGATAGATAAATAACAACTCTAGGAATACAAACGGGAGCTGTGGAGCATAAACATCATCTTTTGTCAAGATGTTTCTGTACTTACCTACTTATTTTTTTTTAAAGATTTGTTTATTTATTTTATGTATATGAGTTACACGCCAGAAGAGGGCATCAGATCTCACTATAGATGGTTGTGAGTCACTATGTGGTTGCTGGGAATTGAACTCAGGACCTCTGGAAGAGCAGCCAGCTCTTAACTTCTTAGCCATCTCTCTAGCTCACTTACCTACTTTTGAGTTATGCTTTAAAGTTTTGTGAATACCAGGAACCATTAAACTCTGTGCCTCTGTGGGCTGAGGGTCTTGTGCCTGAGCAATGTGAACTGTATAAATGCTGCACAGAATGTGAGTGCTGGGGGCAGCAGGAGGGTGTACAGCACATGCTCTTGGGGAGGGATAGCTGCTGTTTGGTCTGGTCATGTTGTTGCACCTTGTGTGGACCCAGAAGTGGAGCAAAGAAGACAAGGCTTGAGCCCTTCATTAGTTCCTTAAGCACCAACTCTTGGGCCTTCAGGTTCCTTTTCCACTCTGATATTGGCAATTGATATTTTAATTGGCAATTGAGTTTTAAGTAGAACATTCATTTCCTCCACATTTCAGGGCTGGAGAGATGGTAGTTAAAGGAATACATTGCTCTTTTAGAGGTCTCCTGAGTTGTTAACTCCAGCTCAAGGGGGATCTGATGCCTCTGCTCTCTCACTCTCATGTACACAAATAAACACAGAGGTATAAATTTAAATTACATTTGAAATAGAATAGTTTACATAAAACTTTATTAGTTCCCATTCTCCTTTTCTTTTCCCTTTCTTTTGTTTTTTCTTTTCTTTCCCCTCCCTCCTTCCCTCCTTCCCTCCCTTCTTCCTTCCCCTCTCCCTTCCTTCCTTCCTTTCTTCTTCCTTCCTTCCTTCCTTCCTTCCTTCCTTCCTTCCTTCCTTCCTTCCTTCCTTCCTTCTTTTCTTCCTTCTTCTAGGGGTGGCTTTCAATACAGGGTTTGCCTGTGAAGTCCTGGCTGCCTTGGAACTTGTTCTGTAGACCAGGCTGGCCTCAAACTCAGATCTGAGATCTGTGCATCTCTGTCTGTGCTGGGATTAAAGGCATGAACTACCATGCCTGGTCAAGCCTGCCTGTCTTCCTTCCTTCCTTCCTTCCTTCTTTCCTTCCTTCCTTTCTTCCAAGCCATTGTTTTTCTTTCTCCTTCCTTTCTATTACTCTTTCCTCTCCCATATTTTTAACTCTCCCCGTCCCTCTAAAGAAAGAGTCCAGAGTCATCCTCAGGTACATATGAAGTTCCAGGTTAGTCTGGGCTATATGAGACTTTGTCCATATTAAACAAACAAACAAAGAAACAAACAAAAAAACAAAACAAAAGAACAGACAAACTAAAGAATTGGAGCTACTAGGACCATAACTCAGTTGGTACAGTGCCTGCCCCACAGTTGTGAGGACCTGAGTTTTGATCCCCAGCATCCATATAAGAAGTCAAGCACTGCAGCGCATATCTGTAACTTCAGGGCTGGTGTAGGTGGACTGGTGGATTTCCCGGGCTTGCTGGCCAGTCAGCCTAGCCACATTGATATTTTCCAGGTTCAGTGAGACCCTGCCTCAAAAGGTAAGGTGAATATTGACCTGTGACTTTTGCAAATGTACACGTGTGCACAGGCATGCACAGACATACTGCACATTTCTTTAAACATTAACTCTTCTTTGTTTCCCTTGTGGCTTGTTGAGTCCACTGTCACTCTTTCAATAATAATTAATAATTAAAAATAATAATAATAGCTGGGCAGTGGTGGCACACGTCTTTAATCCCAGCACTTGGGAGGCAGAAGCAGGCGAATTTCTGAGTTCAAGGTCAGCCTGGTCTGCAGAGTGAGCTCCAGGACAGCCAGGGCTATACAGAGAAACCCTGCCTCAAAAAAAAAAAAAAAAAAAAAACAACAACAACAACAAAAAAAACCCAAAACAGTATCAGGGAAGAATTCAAGCATCTGCCTTTTTCATATGAAACATATAATAAAGTGAAAAATTGTTTTTACTGGCAACTGAGGCATTCACACAAAAAGATACATGAGTGGAGTTTATAAGTAGTGCATTGGAAATGTGTTATGTATAGCTAGAGATAAACGACTTGGGGAGCTGTTGGTGGGCTGGTTCACAAGTATCTCCTGTGACCTGTGTGCTTTTCCTTTACAGTTCCTAAGGGAAGACCTCAATTACCATGACCCAACAGTGAAACACAGCACCTTCCATGGTGAGGATAAGCTTATCAGCGTGGAGGACCTGTGGAAGGCATGGAAGTCATCAGAAGGTAACAGGCAGCTGGGTTGTCGGTCCTAGTTGTCAGAGGTTTAGAGAAGGGTGAGGATGAATAGATACTGGCCCTAAAAGGACATGAACAAGAATTGAGTTACTGAAATCATTCTAAATAGTCATGGAATAAGACCAAATTACTGTCATTATGCTGGGAAAGGGATTTGAAGTTGTCCTTCATTAGGATGTCTTGAATTCCAGCCTATCAACTTCTGTCTTCATAGTATCCTCCATTGAAATCTACCAGCTTGTCATGTCTTCCCCAGAGATAAGGAGCTTGGTGTTTTTTTGAGGCAGCCTGTTCTGTACTTTCTGCCCAGTCCACCTCTTCTGAGTCCCAGATGTTTCAAAGGTTGGGAGGCAGTAAAATAGGTCGGGTCATGAATCTTTTGCCTCTACCACTCCTCCTTGCCAAGTTAAATAGTCCTTCATCTTTGAATAAAAATATTTCAGCCTCTTTCTGATTCAGATGTCCTTTTTGTAAACATTTTTATAATATTTTTCTTAGATCCTTAAGTTGGGCATAGAATCCTAAATGTGGTTTGATTTCCACAGAGCTGAACTGCATTGCCAACTTTTAGGCTCTGGGCCCTGGGCCCTGAGCATATATACTAACACTTCCCAATTAAGTGCTAGTGCCCTCAGTGGTCAAATTACTGACTTATATTGAATTTATCAGTGAAAATCTTAGACCCTTCTAGTAACAAAGCTCCTAAACCCTGACCGCCTTGTTTCCCTCCACTGGAGCATTTTATTTAAAATTCTGAGTAAAAGACCATGTTTAGTTTTATGACATTTGACAGGAAGGAAAGTCATAGATCTTTAGCTTCCTCTTTTATCTCTGTGGCTAGAGCTTTCTTGGATCTCAGTAGGGTTGGAAGCTTGTAGTTGAGTTGGTAAGTGGCTTGCTTCTCATGAATAAAGAAAGCCCTGAAGAATTTGCTTCCCAACACTGGGAAACCCAGCTATGGTAGTACACATAAGTAATTGCAGCTCTTGTAAAGTGAAGTGGAAGCAAGAGGACCAGAAGTTTAAGTTCATCCTCACTAAGTTCAAGGGCAGCCTGGGGTTTGTGAAACCCAGTCTCTGAGACAGATAGGTAGGTAGGTAGATAGACAGACAGACAGATATTGGAAACAGCATTTTCCCAAGGTCTTATAGAGGAGATGTATCCTAGTTTACTTTCTCTTGCTGTGACCAAAATCAACTTGGGGAGAAAAGGGCTATTTTGGTTTATAGCCTATCATCAGGAGAAGCCAAGGCGGGACCTGAAGCAGAGACCATAAAGGCCTTCATAGCTTGTTCAGTTTGCTTTCTTGGACCATTCAGGACCTCCTGCCTGGGGGAGGGGGCATCACTCCACTGGCCTGTGCCTTCCCACATCAATCACTGATTTTAAAATGCCCCAGAAGCTTACCTACAGGCTGATGGTATGGAGACCTTATTTTTCTCAATTGAGGTTTCCCCTCCTAAGACAATCCTAGCTGTGTCACGTTGACAAACAAACAAAAACCAAAACCAAACCCAAAAAACCTGACCAGTATAAGGTGTTAAGAAAGGTTAAACATGAGTTATCCAGGGCTTCAGAATTTTGAGTGTCTCCTTGTTTGCCTCAGACACTTGGATCTTAGCCTTGTAAGCAGCTGGGATTATAGGAACCTGCCACTGCTTCTAATTTCCTTGTTTTTAGATGAGGAAACTTAGGACTTGGCTTGTAAAATTGTGAGTTCATTGCCATGCATTTTGGAGAGCCAGGACTGGATGTAGATCTTCTGATCCTTGTCTATCAATGCACTTCCTTGTTATCTGATGGCAGACTGCACTACTTGTAGTAGAATGAGGCTATTTCTATTTTTATTCAGATTCTGACCTGCGACAATAGAACTTAAATCTGAAAGGGAACATGCATATTTAGGTAGAGGGCCTTAGATTTAGTAGAGTCACAGCAGGCTATGGAGCAGCTGCTGCCACTTAACCGTTTCATTAGTGTAGAGGAAGCACGTAAAGAAGCATGTAGGGGAAAGCGTTCTGGAACTCTTGAGAAGTTTAGCCGTGCGCACGCACACGCACACGCGCACACACACACACACACACACACACACGCACATGCACACGCACACACACACACACACGCATACGCGCACACACACGCACGCGCACACGCACGCACACGCACACACACACACACACGCACACGCACATGCACACGCGCGCACACGCACGCGCACACACACACACACACACACGCACACGCACGCACACGCACGCACACACGCACACCCTCCTGCAGTTAAATGTGTCTTCATAGCAATGCAGGCTGTCTGCCTACTGAAGAGAGATGAAGCAATGGCATGAGCTTTGGCATTATATTAGCATTGCCAGGGAAAAATCTTCCAGCAGTCTAATTTTATTTTTCTTCTCTAATACCATGATGATAAGGTGCCTATAAGTAGATTTTATAAGTATGAACTTAGAATGCAAGAGGTGAGGAGCATATTCGTGGCCTTTCTACAAGCTCAAACAAACATGACTGATAAAGGAAAGTGACCAAGGGAAGGCAGGGATAGAGAACTGAATCCTAGTACTAGAGAACAGCTCAGGCCATTTTCTGGTCAGAACTTTATTTCTGGACTAGCAACTATTTGGAACGCTTCCAGTGTATTTCAAATTACAGGAACATAGAAGAATGGAGTAATGTTTTTTAGAAGGAGCTGAGAGTTGTTTGCCCTTAGCAGGAAAACATTCTCACATACATGCAGCTTTTTGGGACTGGTTTACCGGTGGTTTGATAGACTAAAAGTAAGAACCTTCTTGTGTCCAATAATTTGCCTCATTATTTAGAGAAAGGCTCCTATTTTATCTAGAGTGAATTTCCAGAGCTATGAAAGGCGTGTACTATGCTGGCATTAATTCAGACTGGCTGGCCTGAATATAGCTAACTGGTGTAGATATCAGTGTTGGTCATTTTCGCTCAGAACATTAGCAGGCTAATGTCATGCCTTGTTGTGTGATTAGTGTTGTTGTTAACATTCTCTGACTAATGTTGGAAACCAGTGTTTGTTTTTTCTCTTTTTTTCTCTCTGTCTCTGTGTTTTTGTCTCTGTGTCTCTGTCTATCTCTCTGTCTCTGTCTCTGTCTCTGTCTCTCCTTCTTTCTCTCCCCCACTTTTCCTATGTTATTTAGAACTTAGCAGAAAAGTCTGCTAGCCTCTTCATTAACCAGCTCGGGTTTTAATAATAAACCAGCAACAACTCAGAAATGACTCTGACACGTGTATAGTACATCACACGTGCTAAGCGCTGTTCTAAGTATTTACCTTATGTTCATTCATTTCTCACGATAACCTTATGTGTATAGTTACTATGGTTTTGAGTTATCTCTATTTTCAGATGTAGAAAATGAGGCAAGGAGATTGAGTGGAACAATGGAATATAATCCTGTCACTAACTATGTGTAGTTACTTAGGATACCACAGAGTAAGATCATGGCTCCTCACTGCTCTGCTCTCACTTCTGACTGAAGTTGGTTATAAAGCTGAGCCTTCCCAGGACATTTGCTCTTTACTACCAACCCCCACCTTCTCCTCCCCCTTCCTCTCCCCTTTCTATTAGTTGTTGCTACATTTTTGAAAGAGAAAGAAAGTTTGTTTATTCCCTCCCTCTTTCCCTCTCTTGGGACAGCACCTCAAGTAGCCCAGGCTAGCTTTGAACTCTTGATCCTCCTGCTTCTCTGTCTCCCAAATCCTAAGGTTACAAGCCTGTGGGACCTGGTTCTCAAACACACTCCCACTCCATACCACTGTGCTGTTTTTTATATGCTGGATTCTAATCCAGGCCCTCACAAATGCCAAGCTTGTTACCTACACTGAGCTAGTCTCAAAGCCCCTAGATAATTTTTCTTTCTGATGATTGAATCAAAATTGTCATCTGTGTTGTGACCTAATATTTAATACAGTCATTTTATGTTTTATTTTAAATATATACTAGAAGAAAAAGGTCTTGCTTGGGAAATTCCATCCCTCTTTGCTTCTTCCTCTCTGTTCTTATGTTCACTTCCTGTGCTGCTTCCATCACTTGGCTTCAGCAGCCTTTTCATGCAAGATGGAATTGCTGTAAGTCACAAACATTTATAGTTTACTAGTCTCTGTTTTAGCATATGTGTACAACTGTGAAGCCACTGCACAGTAAAGGCCGACTATGTGCATTACCTCATATCCTCTGTCATCTCTCCTCCCCCTCCATAGCTACTGAGCTACCTTCTGACAAGTTCAGTTTGCTAGCATTTTATTTAAATAGAGTTATATAATGTTTACCCTTTAAAATTTAGTCTTTTGCACTTAACATAGTTATTTTGGGATTCATATTTTACAAGTACAAATAGCTCACCTTTTTTTATTCTTGAGTATTAATATAATGAAGAGATATACTTCAGTTTTTTTATCCATTTACCTTTTGTTAGACATTTAAGCTACATATAGCTTCTGTCTATTACAAATAAAGCTAAAGTGACCATTTAAATATGAGTCACATGCATATTCTGTGTCTTAGGAAAATACCCAGGAGTGGAATGACTAGATCTAGATCATATGGCAGCTTTCAAGAACTATCAGTGTTAGATATTCCCATCAGTAGTGTATGAGGCTCTCAGCTCCCTGTCTCCTTGCAAATATTAGTTGTCATCAGTCTGTTAAATTTTAGCATGGTGTAGTAGTATCTTATTTTGATGTTAATTTATGGTTTGCTTAATAACTAATGATACTGGGCATCTTTTCATGTACATAAGTTTTCATTTATATATCTTTTGTGGAGTATCTTTTAAATCTTAGGCATTTGTTTGTTTGTTTTAAAATAACTTCTTATAGTACAGGTTTGCCTGAACTGCCATAGCCATGACTAGTTTTGAACTCCTGATCATTCTGCCGTTACCTCCTGAGTAAGTGCTGGGATTGCAGGCATAAATAATCACCATACCCTGTGACTGTGAAATAGTTCGTTCTCTCTCTCTCCCCCCAACCCTGTCTTTTCCCTAGCTTTTTAATGTGAAGGCTGAAATCACTGATTTGAATCCTTTCTTCATCATCTTTTTTTCCATATGTCTGTGCATGGTAGGAATCTATATGCATGCTTGTATGTATATGTACATGTGTATATGCATAAGTCTGTAGATGCCCAAGAATAACTGACATTATAAATCTTTCTCAGCCATTCTTCACCCTGTTCATTGAGTCAGTGTCTCAGGGCTAGCTCAAAACTTACTATGTATTACAGGCTGGCCTCAGAAATTTGTAGTCTCTGCCTTTTGAATGCTAGGATTACCTGTGTTATCTGGCCTGAAGCTTGCTATATAGCCAGGGCCTTCAAACTCATGATTCTCCTGCCTTAGTTTCTCTAGTGCTTATATTACAGTTGCACACTATCACATTCAGTTAAAACCTTTACTGGCTTATAAATATTTTTTCCTTTTTATGTCCTAACTTATAGTCTGTTCATATGTACATACTCATTGATACAAATATTCTATTGGCTAGTGTAAAAATTCCAATCAACTCATTGGCTGATGATAATAAGTCTACTTAACCTTGTTTATGTTTCTAGCTGCTTGGTTTATGATTTATCTTTTTTTAAGATTTATTTTATTTATTTTATGTGTATGAGTACACTGTAGCTGTACAGATGGCCGTGAGCAATGAATTTATGAAATTCTTAGGGAAATGGATGGATCTGGAGAGTATCATCCTGAGTGAGGTTTTGGCATAACTACTCTCCTAGTTTCTCCCAGACATCAGTCTCCTCTGCTCTTCTGGATGGCAAAGCTACCAGCAGGGGCTGGCAGAGGTGAGAAAGATGTTGATGATAGCTCTCTTGAAGTCAGGTATGAGGTTCTCCCCATCTCTGCTTCTGCCAGCAATACCCTTGAGGAAGTGCAGTTTGAGGACCTTCTGTTCCTTCAGCTACTTCCCGAAATAAGCAGCATGGAGTCTGCACCTGAGGAACTTGTGATCTGGTTGGAGGCTAAGTTGCAACTCTTGGAAACAGCTCCTCCTCAGTGCTCTCTTGCTTTAAGATACAAATGACACCACATGTCCAAGCCAGCATCGTTTCCTATATGGTTCTTGCTCCGGAGCAAAACCTTAGGTCTTTCTTAGTCATCTTACACCTTACCATTTCCTTTGGAAGCTAACAGAATGGCTCTGGTTTCTCCATTGGAGTGGCTGGCTTCCATTTCTGCCATTGTCTTGACTTCTGGCCTCATGTATTTCTCCCTCACAGTGAATATGGGTGACCTGTGGACCCCATAGGAGACCTTGGAAAGAATGTGCCTCCCTGTGACCAGGAACACTGCTCCTCTAGCCATACTTTCCATGTTCCTGGAGCAAGGCAACCACTGAGGGACCCTAAGGGCTTTTCCAGTCCCGCACCCTCCTTACAGCTTCCCCCTCCCTCCTGGGGTCAAGGTTAGGCCAAGTTCTGTTCTCCACCCACAAGATCATTCTTGAGTAAAAATTTCTCAGAATGTACTGACTGATAGTCACCTGACCCTCTGGAAAGTCCCAAATGCATGTCATGCTTGCTAGCCAATAGATTTAAAGGTCAATATACTTAGCCAATAAGTTTGAACTGTAATCTTGCTGATGTAACCTGTGCCCCTAAAAAGTATAAAAACTGCTTGTAATAGTCATTCAGGGTCATCTTCTAGTAACTCGCCTTGAGAGACTAACTGAACTTTTAACCCTGACTTGCTGGAAAATAAACCTCTTGCTTTTGCATTGAAAAAAAAAAAGATTTATTTTATTTATTTTATGTGTATGAGTACACTGTAGCTGTACAGATGGCCGTGAGCCATCATGTATGTGGCTGCTGGGAACTGAACTCAGGACCTCTGCTGGCCCTGCTTGCTCCAGCCCTGCTCGCTCCGGTGTAATTCACTGTAGCTGTCTTCAGACACACCAGAAAAGTGCATCAGATCTCATTATGGGTGTTTGTGAGCCACCATGTGGTTGCTGGGATCTGAACTCAGGACCTTCGGAAGAGCAGTCAGTGCTCTTACCCCCTGAGCCATCTCGCCAGCCCCTTAGTTTATCATTTATCAAGAAAGAAACAAATTATTTTTCTTTATCTTTTTCTTTTATTAATCATTCCATTCATTTACATCTCAAATGATCTCCCACTTCCCAGTTACTCCTCCACAAACCCCCATCCCACAGCCCTCTCCCCACTCCCCTTGCCTCTATGAGAGTGCTTCCTTCCCCCCCCCCTTGCTCTACAGCTACAGCATCCCCCTACACTGGGGCATCAAACCTCCACAGGACCAAGGGCTTCTCCTCCCATTGATGTCAGGCAAGGCCATCCTCTGCTACATAAGTATCTGGAGCCATGTACATGGTAATCTAGTTCCTGGGAGCACTGGGTGGTCTGGCCAGCCGACATTGTTTTTCCTATAGGGTTGCAATCCCCCTCCATTCCTCCAGTCCTTCCACCAGCTCCCCTCAAACCCAGACTGGGATCCCCGAGCTCAGTCTGATCGTTGGCTCCAAGCATCCACATCTGCATTGATCAGTTGCTGGCAGAACCTCCCAAGGAACATTCACACCAGGTTCCTGGCAACGGCAATGGTTTTGGGGTTTGATGTGTGCAGAGAGGATGGATCCCCAGGTGGGGTGGTCCCTGGATGGGAGGAGAGACTGAAAGAAATACATTTTGTTTGGAGGATTTTTGTTTGGCTCTCAATTTCAGAAACCTTGTTGCCTTTGGTCTATAGTAAGGTGTTCTGTTCAGACAGAGATCACTTGGCAGGGGAAACTGTTTACTTTGTGGTGACTGGAAAGCAAAGAGGAAGCGTATGATAAAGTGATCTGGGCTTCTACTATCCATATGTCACAAATGACCAAACTTTTCTCTGCTAAGCCACACCTACAGGTTCTACTACTTCCAGGTATAGGTCCCCCACCCTGTTATAGTTTAGTGTATTATTTTATGTCTCTTTTCATTATTGATTATTTTATTTTCAAAGTACTGCTGGTTGAACCCAGAAGATGTTCTCCTATTGAGCTATATCCCCAGGCCTTGACTTGTGTTTTTAAATTTAAAATATATTACTAGGCATGTGTGTTTCATACCTGTAATGCCAGCAGTAGAAGACAGAGGCAGGAAAATTGATTTGAATTGGAAACTAGCCTGGTCTACATGATGAGG
>JADRCD010211769.1:25163-63361 GCA_019843815.1 Montemys delectorum | reverse complement strand
TTTTTTGTATCTATTCCTCTGTGGAAGGATACCTGGGCTCTTTCCAGCTTCTAGCTATTATAAATAATGTTGCTATGAACATAGTGGAGCATGTGTCCTTATTAAATGTTGGAGTACCTTCTGGGTACATGCCCAGGAGTGGTATAGCTGGGTTCTTAGGTAGTACTATGTCCAATTTTCTGAGAAACTGCCAAACTGGTTTTCAGAGTAGTTGTACCAGCTTGCAATCCCACCAGCAATGGAGAAGTGTTCCTCTTTCTCCACATCCTCACCAGCAGAACAGAACACCAGTAGCTTATGCTCTAAGATCAAGAATTGACAAATGGGACTTCATAAAATTGCAAAGCTTCTGTAAGGCAAAGGACACTGTCAATAGGACAAAATGACATCCAACTGATTAGGAAAAGATCTTTACCAATTCTACAACCAATAGAGGGCTAATATCTAATATATACCAAGAACTCAAGAAGTTAGACTCCAGAGAACCAAATAACCTTATTAAAAATGGGGTAGAGAGATAAACAAAGAATTCTCAACTGAGGAGTACCAAATGGCTGAGAAACACATAAAGAAATGTTCAGCTGGGCAGTGATGGTGCATGCCTTTAATCCCAGCACTTGGGAGGCAGAGGCAGGTGGATTTCTGAGTTCGAGGCTAGCCTGGTATACAGAAACCACTCTGGAAATCAGTTTGGTGGTTCCTCAGAAAATTGTACATAGCACTACCTAACGACCCATCAATACCACTCCTGGACATAAACCCAGAAGATGCTCCAACATGTAATAAGGACACATACTCTACTATGTTCATAGCAGCCTTATTTATAATAGCTAGAACCTGGAAAGAACCCAGATATCCCTCAACAGAGGAATGGATACAGAAAATGTGGTATATTTACACAATGGAGTACTACTCAGCTATTAAAAACAATGAATTTATGAAATTCTTAGGCAAATGGAAGGATCTGGAGGATATCATCCTGAGTGAGGTAACCCAATCACAAAAGAACACACATGATATGCACTCACTGATAAGTGGATATTAGCCCAGAAGCTTGGAAACCCAGGATATAATCTACAAACCACAAGAAACTCAAGAAGGACAACCAAAGTTGATCCTCCTTAGAAGGGGGAATAAAATACTCATGGAAGGAGTTGCAGAGACAAAGTGTGGAGCAGAGACTGAAGGAAGGACAATCCAGAGATTGCCCCACCTGGGGATCTTTCCCATATTCAATCACCAAAGCCAGACACTATTGTGGATACCAAGAAGCACTGGCTGACATGAGCCTGACATAGCTGTCTCCTGAGAGGCTCTGACAGTACCTGACTAATACAGAAGTAGAGGCTCACAGCCATCCATTGGACTGAGCACAGGGTCCCCAATGAAGGAGCTAGAGAATGGACCCAAGGAGCTGAAGGGCTTGCAGCCCCTTAGGATGAACAACAATATGAACTAACTAATATCCTCAGAGCTCCCAGGGACTATACCATCAACCAAAGAGCACACATTGTGGGACTCATGGCTCCAGCTATACATGTAGCAGCAGATGGCCTAGTCGGTCATCAGTGGGAGAAGAGGCCCTTGGTATTGTGAAGGCTGTATGCCTCAGTGTAGGGAAATGCCAGGGCCAGGAAGTGGGAGAGGGTGGAATGGTGAGTGGGGGGGAGGGGAGGGAACAGGAGTTTGTTTTTGTTTTTTGTTCCCCCCCCCAGAGGGAAAACCAGGAAAGGGGAGAACATTTGAAATGTAAATAAAGAAAATATCTAATTAAAAAAAAAAGAATTGACAAATGGAACCTCATAAAATTGCAATGCTTCTGTAAGGCAAAGGACACTGTTAATAGGACAAAAGGGCAGCCAACAGAGTGGGAAAAGATCTTTACTAACCTTATATCTGATAGAGGCTAATATCCAATATATACAAAGAACTCAAGAAGTTAGACTCCAGAGAACCAAATAACCTTATTAAAAATGGGGTACAGAGCTAAACAAGGAATTCTCAACTGAGGAATATCGAAAGGCAGAGAAGCACCTAAAGAAATGTTCAACATCCTTAGTCAGCAGGGAAATGCAAATTAAAACAACCCTGAGATTCCACCTCACACCAGTCAGAATGGCTAAGATCACCAGTCATTCTTCATGTGTTTCCAGCAAGCTGGGAAACCTTGAAAAGGAGTTATGTACATGGAGAACCTTGGTGAATAGGAATGGGTGGTGACTCTCCAGAGACCTCAGCAAACACATAGCAGGTGCTGATGTTGGGAAACTCTTCCTGCCAGACCTGATCTGGAATTCATTCAGCACAGTGTTTCTTTAGAATTCCTAGGCGAGAAACCCAGTCTTTGTGAGATGTACTTTCCCATCAGGGAGAAGATGCACCATGGGAGAGAGCAAAGCTTCTTTTCTTTCTTAATTGAGTTCTCCTTCAGGTATTACAGTAGTAGGTGCCTCTCACTTTTTTCTTCGCCCATGGCAGGTCTGTGGCCTCTCACTCTAGCTCCTTCACACAGTTTGTCTGCTTCCTTCTTCTCCTTACCTTCCACCTGAGCACTTGATGGGCCCCCTGTGGCTCAGCACCTGAGGGCCTCTCGGGCCTGTGTACTTTGCCAGTCAGGAGTTTAGAGCTCACTGGGGATTCACTGCTTTTTGAGCCTGCAGGCCTCCTGTGGCTTTGCATCCAGGATTTGACACCCCTCCTGTGGTTTTAGTTAGGGAGCAGCTTGTGCATCTTCTGTTTCCTGTGAAATCATTTCAGAGGTTACCTTCTCTCATTTGCATATTGCAGATGCACCTGCTTCTGTTAGGTTTCCTTTTCTTTGTGAAAGTATATGGGAAACTTGTGAAAGAGACAACCTCCATGCCAGCTGAACTCAATGGCATTATTTCCCAAGAAGGTTGTGTTGTTTGAAATACAGTGAGACTTTATACTAGCGTTGTTGAAGAAATTAGCTGTGACTTAGGGACCAGAGAGGAGCCTGCCATTCTCTAGGTCTTCTAGTGTGTGTGCTTGGGGTGTGCTTAAGGAGATCGTGCCAGCCTGAACGATTCAAATACCTCCCTCTTTTTAAAATGGTCTTATTCATCAGAAAGTGTCACTCAAGGGCAGGCTGTAGGTGAGAAAGCTAAAAGGTGTTTCCAGATCAGAAGGAAAGGAAATAGTTAAAAGACTTTAAATTGCTAAAGAGGGCTTTTGTTTTTTTTTTTTTTTTTTTTTTTTTTTTTTTTTTTTTTCCCAAGGAAAGCAGTCGTTTGCATAGAAATCACAGGTTTTATACATTAAGTATGGTTATGAGTCTTTTCCCTAAAGCTGTATAAGAAATGTGGGCAGCTACTCCAATGCCCCCACCCCCCACACCCAAGGAGAAGGACCAGGACTAAAGACCCATGTGGCTCCCTGCCAAGGATTTTCAGGTAACAAAGAGAAGGCAGCGACTAATTGTTTCCCAGAAAACACAGGATTTGATTGATAACATATTTCTTGCTACATCACGTTTAGTTCAAGCCTCATCAAGGAAGTAAAATCAACAATTTTCGTATACTGTATAATACCAGCATTTTCTTTCTTCCCCCATTAACATCACCACCTCCCATCATAGGCAAACTCAAATCAGTGTTCATTACTGGAGATTGTGGCTGTTCACTTTCCTTTGGGGCAGGGGAAGCCTCAAATACCTGACTAATACAGATGTAGAGGCTCACAACCATTCATTGAACTGAGTACACGGTCCCCAATGAAGGAGTTAGAGAAAGGTTCTATGGGGCTGAAGGGTTTGCAGCCCCTTAGGATGAACAACAATTACTAATTAGTACCCTCAGAGCTCCCAGGGACCCAACCACCAATCAAGGACTATACAGGGTGGGACTGAATGTTCTGGCAGCATGTGTATAGTAGAGGATTGCAAATTCGATCATCAATAGGAGGAAAGGACCTCGGCCTTGTGAAGGTTTTGTGCCCCAGTGTAGGGGAATGCCAGGACCAATAAGTGGGAGAGGGTGGGGTGGCAGGCATAGGGAGGGAGGAGGCAAAAGGGGTTTGTTCTTGTTGTTTTTGTTTGTTTGTTTGTTTTTTGGAGGGGAACCTGGGAAAGGAAAAATTTACATGTAAATAAATATCTAATTAAAAAAATAAGAAACATCAAAACTACTCAGAAAAAAAAAAAAAAAAGAAAAAGAAAGGAAGAAACATTTATTTTGGTTCATGATTCCAGAGGCTGTAGTCTATGGTTCGAATGATTCAGTCAACCTGTGAACCTGAACCACAGAAACTGAGGCAGTGAACTGACATCCCAGGAGGAGGGAGTGATGGGGAAATCCCAGAAGCAGTGCTGGTGGCCCAGATGGAGAGACAATGGAAGAGGTAGAGACAAAATGTCCCTTTTAAGGACTGCCTCCAGCTAGGTCCCAACTCTTTATAAGCCTTTCAGCTGTAAGCTTATCACAGAATATTTCAGGTGCATCTGAATCAAATTCAATGTTCTTAAAACATGTGTAGTCTGAATGCTGCACCAGTTCAGAAAGTGGCACTGGAGCAGGGAGAGCTTTGTTGAAATACTTAATATAAAGTGCTCAGACACTCTGTAACTTTGCTTGTCTCCCACAAAAGGAGAACTGCTGGTTAGGATTTACTTCCAGGTCTGTATTCATTGTTACATTCCATTGCCATTCATGTTTGGGTGTGGCATAATTGAAGACCAGTATGCTCCTTGGACATGTCATTCATTAAATTCTCTGCTCTTATTAAAGCTTCTGTAAACTTATTTAAAAGTAATTCATGAAGAATTTCCTGTGAAAAAACAGATCAATGCAAAGACATATAAATATCCAATAATACTTTTAATTTCATTTTAACAATTCTTTTTTCTTGTTATTTGTGTGTGTGTGTGTGTGTGTATATGTGTGTGTGTGTGTGTGTGTGTGTGTGTGTGTGTGTGTGCGTGCCTGCACATGCGCATGCCACTGTGGAGATCAGAAGACAATAAGCAGTAATTGGTTCTTTTTTTTTTTTTAATCATACGGTCTCTGGGGATGGAACTCACATTGCCAGGCTTGGCAACAAATACTTTTGCCTACTGAGTCACCCCATCATCCCCTTTGAGTTATTTTTCATGATATACTCAAGGATGATCACATAATATTCCTTGAAGGAATAAAAACATGGTTCCTTAAACACACTTTATGTTGATTTATGCATATCAATAACTATATACACCACAGCAACAGACTAAATGAAAATAGATACAGAAAAGACATGTCATAAAGCTCAAACCTTTTTGTGAGGAAAAACTCTCTGTATACATTGATTTAAAGAGTAGCATACTTCAATATATTAATGGAAATTTATGATGTACAGCAGCTAACATTACCATGGATAGAGGGAAAGCTAAGTTGGAACTAACACAAGTGACTAGTTCTTCTTTTATTCGACAAGCTGTTGCATATCTTAGCCAGAGCAATCAGATAAGAGAAAATTCTGTCCGATACCCAAACAGAAGAAGGTGAAGTCAAATTATCACCTTTCATAGATGACATGATCTTACAAGTAAAAATTGCATATGGCCCCTCCCCAAGAAAGCTAGTTAAAGCTAATAACAATGTAACAAAATTTTAGGATTTAAAGTGATTACACATGTACGCACACAATTTGAATGACAGAAAGAGGGGGTGTGACTATATGAGAAGATTCTGAGGAAGGAAAGAGAAAGGGTCAATTATGTAATTATATTATGCAATGGAAATTAAATATTTATGGAAGAGGACATAAAAGAAACATGACCTATATTCATGGACTAATGCAAGTAATAAGAAAATGTCCATGACAACCAATGTGCTCAACAGACTCAATGTAATTCACATAAAATAATACTAACATTACTAAGAACATTAAGAAGAGAATCTTACATTTTGTATAGGAATGCAAAACTAAGCAAGCAGACAAGTTGGAACAAACTTTCATATAATCATGCAAGAAGTGCTACTTGCCTTTATACTGTGAAGCTGCAATGATTTAAACAGCATAGCATTGTCACACAAGCAAATATGTGGACTAGTGGGATAGACAACAAGATGACATGAGCTTTTGTAAGATCAAAGTATAATTATATTACTTCCCTCCATTCTCCTTTCTTCTTCTAATTTCTCCTGTGCCATTGTTTACCTTGTTTCCTCTCAAATCCTGGCCTTTTAAAAATTGTGTGAATGAATATATATGCATATATACACATATATGTACATGTAAATATCTATCTCTGTGTCTGGCTTCCTTCCTTTCTTTCTTTCTTTCTTTCTTTCTTTCTTTCTTTCTTTCTTTCTTTCTTTCTTTCTGTCTATCTAAAGAGAGAAAGTATTTTCTTGCCATTACTGCTCATTGTTGTGATCCATATACATGTATATATACATATATATATATATATATACATGTATATATACATACATACATATACAGACCTACTGAGCTGTATATATATATGTGTGTGTGTATGTATGTATATATATACATACATGTATATATGAATATGTCTATGCATATATATATGTATATATATATGATAGATGTATAGCTGTATAGGACTATTGATTTATTTTCTTCCTTGTCAGACTGTATAGAACTTTTTGGTATACGAGCATTAGTCCTCAGAGAGGAGGTTTTCAGGTTAAGTCTAGTTCACCTCCTTCAGGTGCTGTGTTCAAAGTGTGTGGTATCTTCACTCAAAGGGACTTACCTTTCATCTCTAGAAGGCAACCAAAACAGTAGTTAATAGTTTGTATTGTTTTGAGAGTTGTTTGGTTTTACCTGGCCAAAGACTGGAAAGTGCATTTTTCTTGCTTGGTTAAATAGTCAAGATAGTCTATAGCTCATGGGGACAGTATTGTCAGTCTAAGGAACTCATCTTCACTTAAACCCCAATTCAAGCCACCCCATGGTTCCCATTTTCCTTGCTATATCATTTCTACCCTACTATTCCCCTCTCCAGTGCTCCTCCCATATGTGATCTTTCTATTGTTGAAACTTCTCTAGTTACTCTAGACTATATATGCAAATCTAAATGAATGGAGTCAGGAACCACAAATAAGAGAGAACAGTTGGTGTTTGTCCCTCTTGATCTAGCTTACTTTACTTAATATAATATTTTCTAATCTCATCAATTTCCTAGCAGATGTCATGGTTTTGTTTTTCTTTACATCTGAATAGTATCCCATAGTGTCTATGTACCACATGTGTGTTTTTCCATTAGTCAGTAGAAGGACATGTTTCTAAATGCTCAGGATTCCTCTGGCTGTCTGGGATCTTTTAGGATAGTATTTTCTATCTCTGTGAAGAAAGATATGGGCATTTGAAATTGAATATTTTAAAGAGCTTTTTTGTAGAATGGTAATTTTCACAAGAATAATTCTACCATTCTACAAGCATGGGAAAGATACATGTTTAGAATGCATTTGTGAATTATACAGGGTTAAAAGCTTGACTTCTCTCAGTTTGTTCCTTCTTTTCCTCTTTCCTACTTCTTTTCATGATTTTTCCTTCCTTTTTCTTTTTTCTTATTTGTATGTGTATGTATGTATGTATATATGTATGTAAATATGTATGTATTTATGTATGTCTATATTTATGTGTGTGTACATTCACTTATATGCATACAGATGCCATGTTGTGCATGTGGAAGTCAGAAGACAACTTGCAGGCACATGTTCTTTCCTTCTACCATATAAACCTGGAAAAGGACACAACTCATCAGGTTCAGTGGCAAGTACTTCTGCATGCTCAGCCATCTCACTCGAATCTATTTTCTGTTCGAGTAATCTGAGCTGAAATTGTATGTGAATTAAAAAAAATAAATGTGACAAGTTGGTTGTAATAATGAATAAAAGCAAATGGATAGCAATCTGCAAGGGTTTGTAAGGAGTTTAATGTTGAGAGCCTAGCTACTCTTGAAAAACTTTAATGTCCTAAGTGCTATGGTGCCATCATATGAAGAGACAGAAGTGTGTACAATGAAATAAAATACAAAAACTTAACAATGATGACTTCAGGAAGAAGCTGGCATTTAAAACTAGCAGGACAAAGCCAACTTGTTCTATAAATCACATCAGAAGAATTGCCTCTGCATACGTTAAGTACTCCTGTTATATTATCTATTCATACTAAGAGATATGAGTTAAAAGTCCCAATTAAAAATAAAGGAAGTGAAAAATAAGATAAAAGCCTATTTTAAAATGGCACAGAGGCAGGCAGGTAGATAAATGGAATTGAAGACCCAGAAATGAACCTGTATACCTATGGTCACTTGATCTTTGACAAAGGAACTAAAACCATCCTGTGGGAAAAAAGACAGCATCTTCAACAAATGGTGCTGGCTCAACTGGTGGTCAGCATGTAGAAGAATGCAAATTGATCCATTCTTATCTCCTTGTACAAAGCTCAAGTCCAAGTGAATCAAAGACCTCCACATAAAACCAGATACACTTAATCTAATAGAAGAGAAAGTGGGGAAGAGACTTCAACACATGGGCCCAGGGGAAAATTTCAATGACTTATGCTTTAAGACCAACAATAGACAAATGGGACCTCATAAAATTGCTATGCTTATGTAAGACAAAGGATACTGTCAATAGGACAAAATGGCAACCAACAGATTGGGAAAAAAATCTTTACCAACCCTACAGCTGATAGAGGGCTAATATCTAATATATACAAAGAACTCAAGAAGTTAGACTCCAGAGAATCAAATAACCCTATTAAAAAATGGGGTACAGAGCTAAACAAAGAAGTTTCAACTGAGGAATGTCGAAAGGCAGAGAAGCACCTAAAGAAATGTTCAACATCTTTAGTCATCAGGGAAATGCAAATCAAAACAACCCTGAGATTCCACTTTATACCAGTCAGAATGCCTAAGATCAAAACCTCAGGTGACAACAGATGCTGGTGAGGATGATGAGAAAGAGAACACTCCTCCATTGTTGGTGGGATTGCAAGCTGGTACAACCACTTTGGAAATCTGTCTGGTGGTTCCTCAGAAATGGGACATTGTACTACCTGAGGACCCTGAGCTATACCACTCCTGGGCATATATCCAAAAGATGCTCCAAAATATAACAAGGACACATACTCCACTATGTTCATAGCAGCCTTATTTATAATAGGCAGAAGCTGGAAAGAACTCCGATGACCTTCAACAGAGGCATGGATACAGAAAATGTTGTACATTTACACAATGGAATATTACTCAGCTATTAAAAACAATGATTTCATGAAATTCTTAGGCAAATAGATGGAACTAGAACACACATGATGCGGACTCACTGATAATTGGATATTAGCCCAAAAGCTCAGAACACCCAAGATACAATTTACAGACCATATGAAGCTCAAGAAGAAGGAAGACCAAAGTCTGGATGCTTGGGTCCTTCTTAAAAGGAGGAACACAATAGGCATGGAAGGAAATACAGAGACAAAGTATGGAGCAGAGACTGAAGGAAAGGCCACCTGGGGATGCATCCCAACCCAAACTCTGACACTATTGTGGAGGCCAAGAACTGCTTGCTGATAGGAGCCTGATTTAGCTATCTCCTGAGAGGCTCTGCTAGAGCCTGACAAATACAGAGGTGGATGCTCGCAGCAGGCAACCATTGGACTGAGCATGGGGTCCTCAATGGAGTAATTAGAGAAAGGACTGAAGGAGCTGAAGGGGTTTGCAACCCCATAGGAAGAACAAAAATATCAGTCAACCAGACTTCTAGAGCTCCCAGGGACTAAACTACCAACTAAAGAGTAAACATAAAGGGACCCATGGCTCCAGCCACATATGTAGCAGAGGATGGCCTTGTCAGGCATCAGTGGAAGGAGAGGCCCTTGGTCCTTGGAAGACTCAGTGCCCCAGTATAGGGGAATGTCATGGTGGGAAGGTTGGAGTGGGTAGGTGGGTGTTTGGGGGGAGCACCCTCATAGAAGTAGGGGTATGAGGAATGAGATGGGGGTTTCTGGGGTGTTACCAGGAAGGGGGATAACATTTAAAATATAAAGAGAATATCCAATAAAAACATAGAAAAATTCTTTTTCATATGTTTCTAAAATGTTTTCAGGTCATGTGTAAGGCCTCCTCCCCTGCTTTTTCTAGTCTGCATGCATTTGGTGTACTTCCTTTATTCCTCTTTGGGATAGTATTTGATTGATGGTGATTCAGTATCATTCTTAGTTTTTCTGGCTTTGCATTCACAATTCTGTTTTTTGATTGTGAATTTTGATTTTGAGGAATTGTCACTCATAGTTATTGATGAGCAAAAATGACAATGAAGATAATATATCAGAGTATTCAGTGCACGGTAGTCAAGTTTGTTCCTGCCACCATTCTAATTAATATAGCAGGCCGAAATCAAAGCCAGACAAATAAAATACTGAGCTAAAATCAAACGACCAACTTATTCCTGAATTCCTAGATATATAACTGTGTGAAACATTGTTCACAAATGCAAATCTACACATAGCAAACACGGAAGGGAAAAATGGAAAACAAGGTACTTTAGAAAGCAATTTAAAAGGAAGTCAAGTGATAGGAGGATTGATGGAATGTTGCTTTTCTCAAGGACTGCTGCCTGTGGAAGACTGCTGCAAGGGTAGCTATGACACAGAGAAAACTAAAGAAATGAATCAGGTCCATGTGCACCTTCATGTGCAGTGTATACACAGACAGGTCCATGTGCACCTTCATGTACAGTGTATACACAGATAGGTTCATGTGCACTTCCACACTTCATGCATACACAGGTAGGGTTCATGTTTGCCTTCGCATGCAGTGCATACACAGGCAGATACACATGTATTTTATTTTTTATTTTTTATTTTATTTTATTATTTTTTTAATTAGGTATTTTCTTTATTTACATGTAAATTTCTCCTTTCCCAGTTTCTCCTCCAAACAAACAAACAAACAAACAAAACAACAAGAACAAACCCCTGTTGCCTCCCCCCTCTCCATGCCTGCCACCCCACCCTCTCCCACTTATTGACCCTGGCATTCCCCTACACTGGGGCACAGAACCTTCATAGGGCCGAGGTCCTCTCCTTCTACTGATGATCGATTTTGCAATCCTCTGCTATACACATGCTGCCAGAACAATCAGTCCCACCCTGTATAGTCCTTGGTTGGCGGTTGGGTCCCTGGGAGCTCTGAGGGTACTAGTTAGTTCATATTGTTGTTTGTCCTAAGGGGCTACAAGCCCTTCTAGTACATACTTAGGCATGTTCATGTACACTTTTACACACATAGGACTGAAATCCTTGCTTGTAACAAATGGAAATCTAAGTAATTTCAACTCATAGTTTCATCTTCAGAAAATGTTCAGTACAATATTAAATAAACATTTGATATTTTTATTAACTATAAGTAGTATTTATTTAGTACATTATATCAATTACTTTGCTATATTAATTTATATTAAATATAAATAAATGTTTAAAATATAAAATAAATAAAATAATTAGAATGTAAATTAAAATGTTAATTAATTTATTTTTGGTACGTGTGTACGTGCATACACATGCCACGGTGTGTGGAGGTCTGAGAACAACTTTTACAAGTTGTCTCTCTCCTTCTCCCTTTTGTGTCCTGGAAATGGAGGTTAGGTAACTATGCTTAGAAATAAAAACTTTTCTCTCCTCAGTCACCACACTGGCTCTAAAGCTTTAAAAACCTGGAAGCACATATTTCTTTTTCTAAGGAACAATGAATATTCTTTGTATCTTTTCCCACCAGTTTTTTTTGTCCTCCACATTTTTTATTTCCTGCAGATGACAACGCTGCTTGCTCTCTGGGTTTCCTAACAGAGAGAGTCTATTCCACGTACACAAAACATTTCAAACTAATTATCTATACATAATATTATTTTTTTTCTACCTTTTCACAAATAGCACATTTCAAACTGCTTGAAAAGATACATTTTACGATTTTCTCATATTCCTTCATAAAATACATTACTTTGAGACTTAATAACATTGAATTTGTACACCACACAATTCATCCATTTAAGGCTTTCAAATTTATGTTTTTTAATGTATTTACAGAATCATGTAAGCAACATGATAGTCAATTTTAGGATGTTTCATTACTTTGTAGAGAACCCCCTCACTTATTATTCATAACTAACAAGTTATATCCTATTTTTTTCTAGTCCTGGGCAACTACCATTTCCACCATCACTACCTTTTCCTCCCTTCCCTCCCCCTCTTCCTTCTTCAGTCTGTTCTATACATTTTATATAGATGGAATTATACACTTAATGCTTTCACACAGCCTGAAGTTTTCAAGGTTCGCCCATGTTACATCATGTAAATTCTTTATTTGAGAGTGGATGGCTAGAAAGCTTCCATATGTGAAATGTGCTTGATTTGCATATTGATAGATGGCTGTACATTCACTAATGTCCATATTGTGCTCTTACACCTCAGTATTAATTCTTACATACTAATTCTTATTAAGTGCAGTACGTTAAATACTCAGTTTATAGACTTACTTCACACAAAATTTTTTTTTTGTTTTTGTTTTTGTTTTTTTTTTTTTTGGAAGTCATTCTTAATTGTCTGTTGACAGGTCTAGTCTAATTTTTTAAATGGAGTATTTTGAAGTGAACTGAAGCTGCTCATATCTGAGTGTCAGTTGTATGGGCTTTACTCTTGGCCTTGAGACTCTTTCCTAAAGGAGGTAAATGCACAAGGCTTGCAGTGCCAATCCATCCTCTCCTTTCTTCCCTTTTAAGTCCTTCATTCCATTGGCTGCCTCTTTTCAATCCCTGTGTCATCTTTCCCCCCTCTACATGGTACTTTCTGTTAGCACACATATATATTTTCATGATAAAAACTTTCCTAGTTTTCTCATCCAGTTCTAAAACCTGATTCATCTCTCTTCATTCTGTGTCTTTGCCCTTAGTAATTTCCAAGAAAAAAAAATTGCCAGTTGTGAGGCATCAACAGATGGTACCATCAGTAGAACCATGAAATATTTTCTTTTTTTATCCACTCAACTTGAAGTCTTTTCTGGGTGGCTTTAACCCAAGGACACTGCAGTCTGCCTTGCCTTCCCATTTGCCTTTTTTTTTTTTTTTTTTTTTTTTTGTCCAGCTATCTTATCTTAACATGTGGGAATCACATTCCATTAAAAATTCTAAAAGTATAGATTTTTAGAAGCATTCAGGAATCTGAGTAGCCAAGATGGGTTGAAGCATCAAGAGCCAGTCAGAGGAAGCCAGTGTATATGCACCACCACCTCCCAAGTGTACCACTAGAGTGACTCTGAATTGCTGTATTATCCCTACCATACGTCCCTCTACACTCTACCTTCATAATTTCAGATCACAACTCCGTTGTGGGATGTCTCTGCACGCTAGAAACTTGTCAGTGGTTTGCCATCATCCTCAGGATGGAGTTGATCATTATTCTATAGAACTGCCGAAGTCCTGCTTTCTCTGCTCTTGCCTACTTTTGTCACTGACTCTCTTCTCGGTTGTCCTGCATCCCAGCCCATAGTTCTGATACCCTTGTGAGATTTTTGTGGTACTTCCAACGCACTGACCTCTCTTCTACTTTTCACTTAAAGATGGTGGTTTCCTCTGCTTTTGTTCAGTATCTTCCTGTAATCATTACGATTGCTCTTTCAGCGTTAGGCACTTTCCTGCTTACTGACTTGGACAGTTTGTCTTTCTGTCATTATGTGTTGCTCGTGTTTTAATATCCATTTCCTCCACCAGTTCTTAGTTTTCAAGCTCTTGCTTGGCCCATGTAGCTTTGTTTCACACTACTGAAGAATGTCAGGGGTGTAGTGAGCATCCAGACCTACATATTTGACGCATGAAAGAGATGACAGTGATGAAGTCCTTTTCCATGCCTGGCACTGGGATTCTCTTGCATGTGTTATTTCTCATAATATTTATCATCACCCCTGTGATGTCTTTCTCTGTGTAGTCTTTGTCAGGGAACAGACCCTGCAGGGAGGAAATGCAGGCACATTTGAGAAATGGCAGTAACTGCAGAACTACTTTTATTTTCTTTGCCTTGCAGTAGGATTTCATAACGTTTCCTTTATTGTTATGGTTATTCTGATGATTTCATCAGAGGTAAATACTAAAATGTCTTCAAATCTACTTCCTCCTTTCAGCAAACATTTCAACCCGATTAGTTGCATTAAAAGTTTCTTCTTAATGCAGTTACATACCCATAGTCCCTGTGGGCCGGGGGGGGGGGGGGGGGATGACATGTTCAAGGCTAGACTGAGCTACCTAATAAAAGCCCATCTCAAAAATAAACAAAAAAAAAAGTTACCCCTCTGCATGAAGTGGGAGCATTTGAGCAGCATCTGTCATTGTTTAAGATTTGACAGTATTGCCAAATTAATGAATAAGTATGTGAGCCAATTTATTCACCAGGGGTAATGCCATCCTTTATATTCCTGTCTTGGAGAGTACCATATGCCCTGCCTTGAAAAGAGGGATTTTAAGGGAAAATTTCAGTATCTGTGTTAGTCATATAGAGATACTTTAGACTGTTGGGATTTTGGCTGAAGTGTAGAATCTGAATATTATTGGAATTATGAATGTACTTGGAATTATGGAAAAAGATTCTATTTCACTGATAAACCATTTGATTTTAAAAATGAGAATTTGTTTGAAAACCCAAGTAAAATCTTTAGATTAGAGTCACATAATTTGTTGAAATCCATAGACAGACAGATGGACACAGACCTTAAAGACTCTGGAGCACTCTAAATATATAGAACAGCTCAGAACAATAATAATCATCACAGAAATTATTTGAAGACTTTTATATAATAAAATAATTTTATACATTTAGGATTTTTGTGTATAAATTGGTTTGTTTAGTCAACTGAGATGGCATGTTGAAATATCTGAGCCAATATTTGTTAGGATGATATTTTAAGCCTTCTCAAGCAATAAATCTATATTCACACAACAGCATATATAAAACTTAAGAGCAAACTAGAATACAAATGCTAACATCTTTAAGGAATATAGTAATGTTTTGGCATTTTCTTTCAGTTAGATAAATACATTAAAATCTTGAGAACAAATAATCAACAGTAGTGAAGAAAAATGAAGGATCTTATAAATTTTGGAATATATTGTGCTCTCTGAAGTGGAAACTAAAATGAGGCTTTGTCTCCAATGAGGAACTCATGGGGAAATAACTCTCTGAATAGAATGTTTGCTGCACAGATCTTTGCCTAAAGAGCTTCATTCAGGAGCAAATAATTTTGTAGGGCTCCACACATTTTTCTTCAGCGTTAAACTGTGAACATACATGAGTTCATTAGAAGTTGGTCTCATTGTTTTTATTGAGGAAACACATCAAAATAAATACACATTGGAATATATTTTAAGCTTAGTCTGATTTTTAACGAATTGTACCATGTAAAAATATACTAATTGGACCGCTTGGCAGTTACCAGCTTTTTCCTCCTCACATAATATGTTTGTGTATCCACATATTCACTATTCGGATTGTCAAGAGCAATTTATCCCCAGTCTTCATGTCAACCTGTATTCATTTATAATGAGCTGAAGTAGTATTATGTAGCCTTAGCTTAACACCTAAACTCAAATTTATCAAAAGGCATCATCATTCTTTGGATTTCAAGATTTGGTCCCCCTCCCCTTTATTGTACTTGACCTGTTGGTGCAAGCAGAGGACTACGCTCTATGTTTGAAATTGCAACTTCGAGTCAGTCTGGCTGAAGTTTTCGAGGTTTTTCTGGAGAGTAGTAGCTGTGTCAGCTGTGATAACAAAACAGGACCAAAACCAATTTGGAAAGGAAAGGGTCGACTCATCTTACAGCTTGTCTTATCAGCCAGGAAAGTCAAGGCAGGAACTCAAAACACCAACTGATGCAGAGACTATGGAGAAACACTGATTATTGGCTTGGTCTTCAAGCCTGGCTCAGCTTGCTTGCTTAGAGCACTGAAGACCACCAGCCCAGGTGTGACATCACCTACCGCTGTGAGCTGGGCCTTCCCACATCAATCATCAATCAAGAAAATGCACCACGGCCCAATCTTGTGGGAAGATTTACTCAATTGATGTTACCTTTTCCATAATGATTCCAGTTCACATCAGTAGCCAACACAGTGAGTAGCACTGCATCTCTGGATGAAAAGAGTCAAACCAGAGGAATGAGGAAAGCCCTTCATTTCCCATCATCATTATGAAGATAGTAGCACTTTCTGGCATTTTCCTTTCAGAATTGAAGTTCAGAGGATTGATCTGACACTGCTGGTAATTTTACTTAAAAAACCTTCTTATTATCCAGATTCACCATTTTTTTCACTTGTTTATGGAGAACAGATGGTATTGACTAGAGGAAGAGGCAAATATTGTATGTTAAACATTTTATTGATCAATTAAAATATCATAATTTAAAGTGTTGATTCTGCTGTGGGAATTATGCATGTCTGCACAGGACTGGAAAAGGCATTCAGAGTGTCTGTGGGGGTGGGATAGGAATGGTGATGTGTAGTTTAAATGAGGGGGACTATTTTCTACTCTTTTCTAATCTCCTTCCTTGATGTCTGAATCTCTGTTGAAGTCTGTCTCTCTGTCTGTCTCTGTCTCTCTCTCACACACAAACACCACACACACACACACACACACACACACACACACACACACGCATACACACACACGCATACACACATACACACTCATATTCACCAGGGAGGCAGATGGTTTTTCATCAAGGTGTGAGGAACCTGCCTTTCTTTCTTGAATCGTGCCTCCAGGCCCTCTGCAAACTGTTTCTTTTGCCTATTTTTAAGACCAGTTTGAAAAAAAGAGAGAGATGATAGTCAGGATAGAATAAAGAAACCACCTGTGTGGAATTGATTTTAAAAAAAAAAATAGTGTGCACTAAAGCTTGCAGCTCATTGAGCAGAGTGTTGTTGCAGAGAGAAGATATCCTTATTGTCAAGCTGAATCCTGTTTGGTTTTTCTATGTGAGAGGGCTCTCTTGAGAAGCCAGTGCCATTGTTTCAGTAATGTGTCTACTGGACACTAATTTTCAGTCATGTTAACCTTTCATCTCTGTTAATTATTTATGCATAAAATCTTTCACTATTTTTGGACTATTGTTCTTGGCCATATTTATAAATTATGATAGTCTATTCCCTTAAAGTTAAACAAGGCTTTAAGAGATGGGAGGTGCCAGCAATAACTCTGCATTCTGGGCTAAAAATACACTCCTCTTTTAGTTAAGGAAGGGTGATCTCATTTACTAGAGGTCCGAAGACATTAGCATTTACTGTTCATTTCATTCCTGCATTTACAGGAAAATGTTGCAGCTGAGTCTAGAGGCAGACACAAACCCATTACTTATGGGAGGGGCAGGAAAATGACATCCCACAAATAAATGATCCTTGTGTGTCCTGCTGTGCCTTGCATGCTCTTGCTCTTCCTAAGAAGCCCCATTTATGTCCACTGTTGGGGCAGGCTGCCTACCCAACAATGGAGAGTTGCAGTGGAAACTATCCTTGCTACCTAAGTTATGGGGCCTGATACAGTACCTACCATACAGACAGCGGTTCTGTCTCCCCTAATTCATGCTTATGTACATGACCCCGTCATTGTTCCCAAGATCTGTGCACTTTGCCCCTGATCTCATTTCTGCAGGATTTAGACAAGTGTCAGATACTTGGAATGCTACCCAATAGTGACCTTGATTCTTGGACTTTTCTGGGGGGAAAACTTCTAAGGTTGAAGTTATATGAAATATTTCATAATTATGTTAGTTGAGTGACTTCTGGTACAAGAAGTCCAGTCTTCCTTAGAGACATCTGTCTTTACACGGGTCAGGGACTCACTTTTCTGTTCTTGAGGATAGTGATATATTTCTACAAGATTAAGTCTCCTTTGTTTTTTATTATGACCAATACACAGGGAGATCCTAAAGATATTCCTTAGAGTTAATTTTCCAGATAATTCTTTTAAAGCTTTTTTTTTTTTTATATTTCTGATTGTCAAAATAGAAGATGTTAAGAAATCAAACCCCCAAAAACCCAGTTGCTTGGCAAAAGATACTAGGATAACTATGGTGGTGCTTAGCACGTGACGGATGAGTAAACGGTAAAAGAATGTGATTTGGTACCCAGAGACTCCACCCTATGGTTGGTCCTAAGCCCCTTTGGGGGGAAAGGCAGTCTTTAATTACATCTGGAACTCATTATTTCTTTTTGGAGGCTCTTTCCAGATCAGCTCCCCCATCAGCCTCCCATTGAGCAACAGAAATTCCAGATGGTTCCCTCCATATGCCAGAGCTCACTCTCTCAAGTAGGATAGATTGGTCATTGACAGAGTAGGATGGAGGAGCTGCATCCATCTAGGAATAGGTGGAAAGTACTAGGAGATGGTGAAGATAGAGGTGTATTTATTAAGTGGGTTATAGCTTTTTATGAGTGACCTCTAGAAATGCTTTGAGGAACTTCACAGAGATGATGCTACTTGTAGAGAGTGTAGCATATTGGTTCAAATTCACACCAGGACAAAAATATACAAGCTGTCCATATATCTGTGGACAGTTTGTCTGCTCTGGGGCCAGTTTCAGCATGAAGTGTGTATTCCCTAGTTTATGTCAGTGTAGTCTCGTCTCTACAATTGTGATACAAGGAGAACCCTTTTAACAGGAAAGGTTAAATGAGATATGCTTATTTCATCAAAGCAGAATAGGTACTTTAGTATTTTTTCCAATCAGAAGTATCTGGAAATAAATAAAAAAAAATAAAGTATAGCATTACTTTAAGTCTATATAACACTATTTTATTAATATATCTGTATCATGTAATGGTGAGAAACACCTGTCACTCATCTTTTATTTCCAACCTCTTGAAAGGGTTGACGTATTGCAAGAAAGGAAAGGAGCAACAAAGTTGGAGAGTTGAATCTAGGAAACTCGAAAGTGCAAACTATAACACCTAAAGAAACAATGTCAACACATCTCTTCCCTGCAGCCCCTCCTTCCCCCCTGGATGCTGCTGGATTGTATGTATGTGTGTACTTCTTGGAGTGGTTCTGAAGACTAATGTACACTAGATTTTGTTTCAGATCTTAGTAAAATAAACATGAGGGAAGAAGTCATATATTAGTCCCATGCAGTTAATCTGTGTGTGATTGCAAGTGGTAGAGATCATTAAGGAGGAGGTGAGGAGTGCTTTCCTGTCAGCTAAAACCCAGTACTGTTCTTCATGACGTGGGTGGTGCTGATGATGCTGGGCCATACAGCAACTTTGAGATCAACTACTTGTGTTCAGCTGAGAGAACTGAGGTGGCATAGGGTATGGGCTAGGCTTAAGGTGTTATACTGGAAGTATCCCTGCATGTCATTGGCTACAACTCAGTCACATGACTTCATTTAACTGTAAGGACTGATGGAGTCTAAAACTAAATGCAGGAGGAAGAAGGAACCGTCTAGTTTTCAGCCTCCCAGTCTTTGCCACAGGAGGGCATGTCTGGTCTTCTAACTAAGGAACGATGCAAGCACTGGCAAGGCATTGCTCATGACCAGTTAATTTGCCTGGTCAGGTCTTTATGAATGGCAGAGTACATTGTTTCCTTGCATGTGAAATGAGATTATACTAGCAAAAGAACTTTAAAAGAAATTCTGTATATCTATCAGTGATTGTGGTACTCGAAATTTAAGCAGAAACATTTATTGGACATCTTTAATTCATGTTGAAGAGAGCAACACTTAATACTTCAGCCTACATGAAATATTTACTGTTTTAAGTGAAAATGTTTTATTCATACATTACTTTATTGTTAAGTTCAGGCACAATCTGTGATTATATCTCCTGAAGTTATACAGAAAAGACTTTTCTGAGAGGGATGAAAGGGGAAGGGATGCAGGGAGGAGGGGGAAGGAAGAAGGGGAGAAGGGAGGAGGTGTGAGGAGAGGAGAATAATGGTTTGAAGTCATCCATAAGCCCTATAAGCATGCCAAGCAAATGGATATTTGTATATACAATGCTTCTCTTCAGCACTTACTGAGGGTTCACTATAGACTTTGTATTACATTGTGGAAATTATAGAGTTACCTTAATCTATTAAATATTTTAATACTCACAAAAGACCTGTGAGGAAGTAGATACTGTTTTCATTCCCATTTCACAGACAAGATAATTGAGACATAGAAGGATAAAATTGGTCTTCCATCTAGCAGGTAGCAGATCTGAGATTTAGAACCAAATTGTCTCTCCTTTTAAGGCCAAGGCTATTGATTTTTATGCCTTGAAACTAGAGTAAAAATTGAGGACACACGTATGAACCATACGGAGTCCATACCTTTAAGTACTAAACTTGTAGTAAATTGGGGTTGTATTTGGGGTATTTGAGGATATAAGCAAAAAAAAATTTTTTTTTTTTTGGCCATAACATTTGCTGTACTAAGGAGTGATAAAATTTGCTACACACAACTGACATCCTTCCCTATTTGTTAATAAGACTGCCTCATATGGAATATTTGTTCTGGTTGCTATACCTGGCCTGACTCGGGTAACAACACAAGCAGCTCCTGAATTGCCAGAAGCATGAAACATCCGTGAAGGAGAGACAGGGGCTCTTGCCTTAGGCGAATCTCCGAGTGACTTTTTTTTGTCTCCTGCAGACAAGACGATTCTTGTGGACACTGACCTCCCAGTGCTTCGACGCCTCTACGTGATGGGTACCTTAGAATTTCCTGTGGACAGAAGCAATGTTCTGAGTGTGGCGTGCTTACTCATTGCAGGAGGGGAGCTGAAAGTAGGTGAGTAAATGCTGGGGTATCGGATTGGGAGTGTAATGATAGTCAAGTTCTGGGGGAAAGTATTCTTGGAGACAGGAGGTAGCAGGAATCTGCTGCCTGACATATGCTAGGAGTGGGGGTGGGGGCTAAGGGTAGGGATGGATTTCCCCGGGCATGTTCAGATGTGGATAGTGGGGGCTTCTGGTTGTTCTTTTTCATTCTCTGCCCTCAATTCCCTTTTGTTGCCCTAGAGGGACTCTTACGTCAGATAATATGGGCCCAAACCCACCACAGCCTCACACTGGCTGTTTGACCTTAAGCAAAATCCCCATTTCCTCATCTGAACATGTGCAATAATGGAATCTACCACAGGGATGTGAGATGTCTCAATAATCAGAGGCAGCTACTCACATTGTCTTATGATAGGTGTTTAATATAAGACACTCTATGGTACTTTATCAGTCAGGGTGTTCAAACACAAATCAATAACATGAATTGAACATATTTTTTAAAAAATATTTAAGCAAGTGAATTATTTACACAATTACATGTTTGGAATGGTGCACACCTTAGGGCTAGTAAAGCCAGGTATTTTTTCTATGCTTTGCTATAAAAGGTGGAGAAGGGGCTGTTCCTGGAATCCTGACTTATAAGTGTGGAGTGGAGATGGTCATCAGAGTGACTCATGAGTGTTTGCATGGTAGGGACTCAACTGGCCGATGAGAGTGTCTTGCAGGAATAAGTACTCTAGCCTGCTTCTTCTCACTAGGGTTGGAAGTCAGAGAGTGCTCACCAGCACTGTGTTGACAGGCCAGCACCACCTGGTGCATGGCAGAGATTAGAGATGGCAGCTTAGGAACGTGGGCATCGGCAGAAGTTCTTCAGCATTGTTGGCTTCCAGCTATCAGAGCAGACACTGTTCCTACCAATAGAGCCAGTAAGTCAACTGACTGTTCCAGCCACCTCATGCTGTCAGTCTTGGCAATGGTCTTAGCTGTAATTCTTGCTCTTTCTCCACGTGCGCAGTCAAATACCTATTTTCCCACCGTACGCCTATACAAGACTTCTTTTGTTTTACCTTGGGTATTGGAACACTTAAGTTTCTAGTCTTTTTACCTGTTCCTTCATTATGTTATTTTCGCTCATCTTTCTGCCCTGGGAAACATCTGTATTCTGATATTTTTGTTTCTCATTCAGACTATTCTCCCATTTATTTAGCCATCTGTAAAACACTCATCTAATCGCTGATGGGAATATCTAATGAAATGAACTCTGCTTGTGTCAGGAAAAAAGCATTGAAAGCTATCATCTTATGACCAGAGTTCTTCTTTCCAGGCTTCCGGGGTCACTTACAACTCATAACTTGAGGACTGAAATTTGGACCTTTGAAAGAAAGCGGCAATGTGCCAGCCTCCAATTTAGCTTTCAGTAGTTTGGATATTTTTAAATTATGTCTATTCCTAACTTGATTTCACCCTTCACTAGATAGTGGTGTGTCCTTTTTCTCTCATTTTCATCCATGTGTTCCAGGCCTAAAGGTTGCTTTATTGGAACCCATCTGTCCAATCCTATGTGCGTTGTGCCTGGAGGAAGACTTTCACCCCATCTGTCCACACCTACAGAAATCCCAACATGAGAGAGATAATATGTCTAGTTAGTAAACAAACTTAATGGATGTGGACATTGATGCAAGATACTGCCAGAGCATATTTGCTCGGTGATGCCATTTGATCCAAATCCTAGCAGTGTAGAGTTCTGGTTGTGGTGGTTACGATTCTGAGGCAGTGGATGGTGGTCAAACATGTCATCTGACTTTCAGAGTCGTAGAATGCTACACTTGGAAGTAAATTGGAGATCAAAGTTGCATCATGAATGTCAGACTCAGTTATCTTATTTGCTCAGTGCTTGTCTTACTAGAAACACAGGCACGAGCAGAAAGTATAGCAGATAGGGAAAACAGGAAAGAAAACTGACCATTATGCGCTAGCTATTGTTATTATAGTGGCTGGTAAATGCATCATGAACAAAAACATGCAAAAATAACATATTTCTTTGAAAATATTTAGTTTTAATTTTGCATATAAGTATGTACCTTTGTGTAGGTATGTGCTGTTGGAGTCCAGAAGAGGGTCTCAGACACCTCCCTGCCTCTACACTAGAGCTGGAGTTACAGGCAGTTGTGAGCCTTCTGATTAGGAGTTTTGGGAAACTAACTCAGGTCCTCTGTGTGAGTCATTTGCATTCTTAACTGCAGAACCATCTGTCCAGTCAGCATGTATATCTTAAGAGATGGTAACATTTTATACCCTCAACATCCTTTATCTATTCTTTAGCAACTTAACTTTTGGCTTTAGCTTTTTATTTATAAAATTTTTATTACAATTTTGTTCATTGCATGTGTGTATGTGTTTATATGTGTTTATGTGTGTGTGCACATGGGTGTATGTGTATGTGTGAGAGAGAGAGATAGAGTCAGACAGAGAGAAATAGAGACAGAGACAGAGACAGAGTGCATTTAGTTTTGTGCATGCCACACTGCACCTGTGGAGGTTTGTGGACAACTTGTAGAAGTTGGTTTACTCTGTCCATCATGTGGGTTCTGGGTCCTGGGAATTGAACTGAGAGTCTCCATGACTGTATGGATCATCCCTTCACAGTTTTCACTGAGACTGGCAGATTTTTCTTATGTTTCAAAATCTTGTATTTGGTAAAGCAAAAAGCCATGAGAAGCCTCTGTCAGAGTTGTTTTAATCTTCCCTTCCTATCTTCCAGCAACTCAGCCTCTATTAGGAATTCATTCCTGTGTCTGGCATTCAGTATCTTATTTCTGGTATGTTCTGCCTGTTCTTCTCCTTACTAAATTCACTTTACTAATACAATGTGTTAGTTTCCAAGTATCCTCTTCATTAAACTACAGTGTTTAATGTATGTTGGAAAACTTGTTATTGGCAGCTTCTGATAGTGTGTGTAATTGGTATATGGATGAATATAAATGAATAGACCGAGGTCTACCATGTCTGTCAGTGCCCTTTTTACCCCTTAGAACACAGCATGATCACATGTGTATATCTTTGAGTCAGGAAATATAGTGTTAATGTTGAAATGACTATGATGCATTTATCTCGTACAAGAAAGGAACTGAGCAAGAATGAAAACACATTAAAAAAGTTGGTGACCCAATTCCAGTTTTTTTTTCTTATAAGGACAACATTTAATTGGGGCTGGCATACAGGCTCAGAGGTTCAGTCCATTATCATCAATGTGGGAGGATGGCAACATCTAGACAGGCGTGGTACAGGAGGAGCTGAGCACTCTACATCCTCATCTGAAGGCTGCTGGCTGCAACATCCTTCTTTCTCCTGGGCTGTTTCCACTTCATTAGGCGCGTTCTTCAGCAGATAGACCACAGCTCTGGCATCTGGAACATCTTGGTGTCTCCAAAGCAACTTCAATGTTACAGCTTTTTGTTTCAACGTCTGGTATGATCTTCTGGGCTCCTTCAAAAGACTGACATCACTTCTCTAGCTTTGTCCTCTGTAGCACTCTAAGCTCAGGTTGATCCACTCCAATTGCCGCTGCTGTTCTTGGTGATCATCCCACGGTACTGGCATCTACAATACTCTGGGGTCTTCTACTGCAGCCAGGCTTCACCAACAGCCTCTCATAGGCTCTCTTCATGGTGCCAAGCCTCAACTCCTTTGCATGACCCCTTCAGTCTTGGGCCATCACCAACTGAGGCTACACCTTCACCAATGGCCTTCCATGGCTTCTCACTGTGCCAAACCTCAGAGGCTCTTCATAACCGCGTCATGCCTTCAAAACCAGTACCACCTGGGTGACTCTTACATATTACCAAGTACAGCTGCAGCATGAGGGACAATCTTGGCTATCTCTGGAACACAGCTTCTTTGTGCTCTCAGAAACACTTCCCAGAAGATGTCACCTCAGTGATGCTGGTCTCTTCTTAATCACTGCTAATTTTTCAGCTCCAGCTAACCAGCATCAATTGTCTCAGTAGTCCCTTCTATTTTTCACTCTTTTGTTTGTTTGTTTGATATAAAACAATTTAACAGTGTTATGTAGATGCTTGTCTACAGCAATACTGCAAATACATATATTTTTCTCAGTATAAATTTCAAAGAACTCCAAACAATTAACTGTAAATTTCAAAATAATACATCACTACTAGTATTTTCTTAAATGAACATAAACATGTAAAGTCTTTTTGTTTGTTTGTTTTGTATTTAGTAGAGTTTAAAATCTTGGCTCTTTCTGTGGTACAAGCCCAAAATAAGAACAATTTTTAGACATTGGATTTCATTGTAATAAGGCTGTACTTCAATGACCCTCAAATCACTGAAGGATTTTTACCTCCATCGTAGCTAAGCTGAGAGTTGATAGTTCTGCTGCTCAAGGAATGAATTGTAGGCAGGATTTTTGGATACAGACTTCCTGCTATGGTCGAAATTATTTGACTTGAGTGAGTGACTTATTCTCAGGCCACAGAGAACAGGTTACATTCATTTAAGAAATAGTGTGTGTATTGAGATGGTTTGTCCATAAAGTCCTTCACCAACTGTTTCAATGAACAATGATTCTGCTTGGAGGGTGGCCCAGACATTAGGTGAGGGTAAGAATCTGGTTTGTTGGCTGTGATAATTTGGAAAAGCCTTCATCTCAGAGAAAGAGTAACTTGTAAAGTCCTCTTCTTCAAACTTGATACAAGAGCTACGAATGTCAAGCAAAGCATTCAGTCTCACTCTTTGTTGTTCTCTTTCGTGCAAGCCACCTCCCAAGTTAATTGTCTATGTCTCCCTTGGGTATATAAATACTTTTGAAATATATAAGCTGTTCTGAAAACCATAGTATAGTGTAAAGACATGAAATAAACAATACTACTAATAGAGAGGCTGAGATAGGAGAAGCAAGATTTCAAGACTCTTATGTTGTACACAGCAAGACACTGTCACAAACAAGCTGAAAGTATATATAGATTGTACAATATTGGACCTATTTCTCCAATTACCAAATTAGAGAGACCATTGGATGACAATCAATAAATTTCTGATTCCTCATATTTTTGGATTTCAATCGCTTAGGATATGTTGGTAATATTAGTTTTCATATTAAGATATTAAGAAAAGGTAATTGTCACTTCCTGTTGTTTTTGTTGTAAGATGTGGAATTAGATTTGTGTGGATTTGTTGAAAGGTTACTTTCTTGCTTCTTCTAGGGTGTAGTTTTGCTCCTTTTCATCTATTATCCTTTGTAGGGCTGGATTTGTGAAAAGATATTGTGTAAATTTTGTTTTGTCATAGAATATCTTGTTTTCTCAATCTATGGTAATTGAGAGTTTTTCTGGGTATAGTAGCCTGGGCTGGCATTTGTGTTCTTGTAGGGTCTGTATGACATCTGCCCAGGATCTTCTAGCTTTCATAGTCTCTGGTGAGAAGTCTGGTGTAATTCTGATAGGTCTGCCTTTATGTGTTACTTGCCCCATGCCATCTGGTTGTCTCTAGTGCGACTTGTCCTTGCTAATTCTGACTGGAGTCAGTCCTTCCTGTGATCCTGGTTGTATCTGAACTCCTCAGAGTCAGGCAGTCTCTGTGACCTGGTGATTCTGGGATCCTGTGACCCTGGGCTTGTTAGAGCACCTGGGAGTGCAGCAGCTTCCTCTGGCTGATGTAGGACTGGCTGTGGAGCCTGGTCCCGAGGTCTGCTCAGGACACCAGCCCAGAGAGAATGGGGGGAACCTGAGCCAGTCTGCTGGTGGAGTTCCTGTGTGCCTGGTCAAGCTGTTCTCAGTTACTCCAGGTGTTGGGACAATGTTGGGTCCTCCTTACCTCTGATACTGAGAGTGTCAGAGCACCTGGGAGTGGAGCTTCCTCTCTATTTTTCACTCTTAAGCCAGAGCCATGTGGCTGAAGCTGCTGAGTTCTTCTGCTTGCAGGAGCTGGACCATGGCTCCCTTGTTCTATTACATTAGCACCAGCTTTCTGTTCTCCAACTCCTTCGCTGCCTAAGCTTGGCTGTTCTGGATCTTCGAACTCAGAAATCTCCCAATTCCAGTTTTTATAATCTGTCTTGGACCAATTAAAAATGCCCACACCATCTCAAAATAAACCTTGGCTTGTTGGATCTATTAATTAATTTGTGTGTGTTTACATAGGGACACCTGTCTGGACCCGTCTCTTTCATTTTTGTACTCACTTAAATGAGTAATTGCAGCAATTCATTTGTATGTGTTCCTTGTATCATAGTTATCATTGATGTTAGCACGTTATTGACACAGTTGTTCAACTCACTAGGGACTTTATGCTTTTAAAACTGCATGTGAATAACTTTTTTGTAACAATTTGTAGGGAAACTTCAGAGGGGGATAACCTGGAATGTCATACCTACTCAAACTACTGTCAAAATACTAAGAAAAATATATAAATATTTTATAATTGTATAAGTAATATGGAATATTGCTTTTGTATGAATAGAAAATTTATGTAAATATCTATATATACTTTGTTTTATCCAAATACATTGAGTAATGTATACTGTAATAACTTTTGAATATTAACAGAATCCCTAAGTGAGCAAGGTACACTTGCACACATTTGTGAACTGAGGACACAGTATTTTATTGTTCCTCTGGCTTGTCCCAGCCAAGTCAAATGATGAACTTCCTAGTTGCTCAGTAGATTATGCTAAGAACTTAGTTTTATCCAGAAACTGGTCACATATGTTTTTAAGGCCACTGATGGGCATTTATCAGTGCTACCTCACTGCTGCAGCCAGAAGCCTGAGGTCATCGTTAGCACCTGGCTTTGATTATTTGGAAATGAAGTACGAGGTATATGGAAGCTTCTTTCATTGCTTCCAGGTTTGGAGCTTTCTCAATCTCAAGGAAGCAAATCTATATAGTTTATTGCCTTCCAAACTGGCAGTTCTGCAAGACTCACTGGGTGATTAAATAATAAGAAATAAACAAACCTGAGAAAACTATAGATTATATCCTTCAGCCTAAAGCCATAATACCATTGAACAGAGAGTCATGTGTTTTCTTGTTAAAAATAATATATCAGAGACTAGAGGGAGAGATCTCAGTGGTTAAGAGCAGGCGTTGCTCTTGCAGAGGATCTGGGTTCAATTCCCAGCACCCACATGGTGGCTCATAACCATCTGTAATTCTAGATCCAGGAGATCTGACCAGGAATAGCATATCTACTCAAACTATTTTCAAAGTACTAAAAAAGCATATAAATATTTTATTATTGTATAAGTAATATGGAAATTCATATGCCAAGGTATTTATATGAATAGAAAATTTATATAAATTTATACACTTTGTTTCATGCAAATAAATTGAGTAATATATATTCTAATATGCATTGTTGGGCAACAGACAGGTAGCTCAGGCACATATGCAAATGATGGCAAATCACTCATTCACATAAAATAAGTAAATAACATATCAGATTAAAATAAATGCTAATGTCTTCTTTCAAGCACATGCACTTTTAATGGATAAATGTGTCACATGTATTTCCACAAAGACATGGTTTATGAGCGCTAAAGTGGATCAGCTATCAGCCAACTAATTACACTAACAGATTTCTAATCCAGGTAATGGTTGGCTAAAACATTTTAAAGTAAGATTGAAGATATATGCTTTCTAAATATGATATTTAAAACTTTGTGTTTTGTAAGTATTCCACTTTTGCTCTTGGAGAGTCCTAATAGGGCTAAATGTCTAACATTAAATAATACAGGTTTTGGAGCTGGAGAGATGACTCAGCAATTAAGAGCACTGACTGCTCTTCCAGAGGTCTTGAATTCAATTCCCATTAACTGCATGGTGGCTCACAGCCATCTTCTGTAATGGGATCTGATGCCCTTTTCTGGTGTGCTTGAAGACAGCTACAGTATACTCACATACATAATATAAATAATAAATAGTTGAAAAAACAATACAGGTTTTGAGAGAGTAGATCTTTTGTGTTCAAACTCCATCTTAGAGAACCTGACCTTAGGTTGAAATCAAGTTAACTAACAGGCTGGTACCTAGCACCAGTTTCCAGGTCACTCTCCAACAAATCTGAGTCTCAAGTTACAAGCCTGCCCCTGACACTTCACTTCCTAACAACCACCAATTAGGAAAAAAGAAGGAGTTACGTTTATGGTTTAACCCTCAATGCCAGCCAATTATGTTAAAAGTCATAATGCCCCCGCCCCTTCCCACACCAATCAGATGTGTACCAGGCTCGATAACCCCTCTTGTCTCTATAAATGCTTGCCTGAAACTATGCACCTTCCCTTTCCGCTCAGGGTGTGGCCCAAGCTCCAGCTTGTAAATAAAGACCCTAGTGCGATTGCATCAGCATTACCTTGGTTGTCTTTTGGGGCTTGGGAATAGGTACAACAATTTCAAGATAAGATTTGCCATAGAAAGATATTATTTCTAAATGCACACCAATTTTTACAAATATTATATTATCTTTAAATTTTATTTATGCATTATTAATCAAAACTCTAATAAACCTGAAAAATCTTCTATTAAGTATCTTTAATATAGAATGATTTCAAAATCAGTATTTTAGAATTTATGCTTTTCTGACAATACACTGTTTCTTAGCTCACAAGTAGAAGAGAACAGGCAAAAGGCACTTACATTAGAGTCTTAAAAAATTTGAGATAAAATACATTATGTTGTTAGAGCCAAGAAGGGCCATTTAACCCCGATGTAACTGACAAAGAAAGATCTGAATAAAGCCGTGTGGACTCTGAGGAGTTCATCCCATAAGGGGTAGGAGTGGTATTCCATGCAAGGCAGGGAAGCACGTGTTTTGGGACTTACTATGGCTCAGCTAAGGAGCATGTCAGAAAAGAAGAAAAGAGGGCAATTGTTCTTCATGAACACAAGACATAGACAATGCTTCTCCTTGCTTACCATTTCAAAGCATTTAAAAAATATTTCCCATTATTGATAAATAACAAGCCAAAGGACTTTGAGGATTTATTCCTCTTGATTCATACCAAATGCTCAATCTTTAGTTCAGGTTTCTGAAAATACAAGAGGTATGGCCACTTTCACAGACTGGAACTCAGGAACACAGGAGATTCTTAGAAATCAATTAGAGTGATGCCAGTTGTGGGTGGAACATGAAGGATGGGGAAGGATGAAAAAGACTGTAAACAGAAAGTTCTGAAAGATGAGTGAATAAGCTTGAATGCGTTTCTTGATTCCAAGGTGTGGCAATCACATTGATAGGGTATGTTTACATGTAAACTAAACTTATACTTGATTCTATCAAAGACATTTAATAAAATAATGAAAGGTCTCTTTCCTTTTTTATTGTGCGTTTTGAAATTCATGGAATCCATTTGTACCATATCCCCCAAATCAATAATCGTTATCTTTGGTATAGCAGAACTTACATTCTTCCGTCTCCCCAGGTGATTTTAACATCTGGAACAAATTCTCTTTTGCTTCTATTGCCCAGCATCATGCTAAGTAATGGCAGCTATTCCTTGCTTCTCCCTTAGTTCTACATGCATGCACATGCACCCCCCCCCCCACTTCCGAGAATGGCATTTATTTTATCTAAGCCCAATGCCATTACATAGTAGCTGTGTTTTCTGACCAGTTACTTTAGCTCTTCTTGCCTCAGTTTTCTCATGGGAATCTCTAGACTTCTCACTAAAGACCTGTGATGAAGTTGTGAAATCACTCATGTTTGTGAAAGTATCAGCAACATCTCCCAGTTATAAACTTCAGGTTTCAAAGAGGCTTTACAAACATAAACCGAGACCCATGTGCCTCATCCAGGACACTGTGTGTCATCATGAGAAGAGCATCCCACCTCTGAAGGTGAGACTGAGAATACAATGAGGACAGCAGGCCCCCACATGCTTCACTCTCACCAGCATTTACAGATCCAGGAGGCACCTTATTGTAATGTTAGACTATCATGTCTTTCCTTCTCTTGTCCTAGCTTGATTGCTGAGTAGTCCTAGGCTCCACCTTTCCCCTCTCCAATCTTAACAAAAAGAATCCAAACTCTGGTCGCTTCAGATTCCCAAAGATCACGGCAGGCTGACTAATTTTGCCCAGATTTTCTGTGAAGGCTCCACATGTGCTGCAGTTTGGGGTTGCATAATTGATTTAATCTCCAATTTTAGAGAAACACGCACAACTCTTTGTGGGGCTCCACATACATTTCTCTAGGGCAAAAAGTGTCCTACTTTTCCTCTCTGGTATCTGTTTACTGCTAGGACTTCCCCCGCCCCCCTAAGACTTTACCCTCTGAAATAAATGAAATCACAGTTGGAAAACAGCTAACTGGACAGACTTATAACAGCAAGATAAGAGCCACACTGGGACACATTTGCTTAACGGTCCTGTCCTTGGCTTCCTTTCTTCTTGAGCTTGTGTCTTTGGGTTAAGAGGATAATTTTGTTTCTAGGCTGAGGCACAGTGGCATCTATACAGAATGGGAGCTTGCCTTAGTGTTGTAGCAAAAAAAGCCTAAGCCATGGGTTCCAATGATTGTTCTTGAGTTGTATGCCGTCCAGATTGATTTGTCTCTCAGCATCTTATTGTCGACACAATAATGGCTGGAGAGGATGATCCAAGGAGATACAAATATAGCAAACTCCAGACTTACACCAGGTGCATAGAAAATGCCAGCAGGGGTATGGAAGGAATGATTTTATGCTGCCTGAGAGAAAAGGCTAACCAAAACAAGTAGGTCATTTTAACTTTACCAATTATTCCATATCGTATCTGTCAGTTCCCCCACAGCTCTTTTTTATTATCTTCTGGAAACTGGTAAACTGGGAAGACTAATTTGATAGTAGATAATTCTGGTGAAACCACTTCCGTAGAATGTATAGTTTGAGGAGAACTTTGTACTGATTATTTCTTCAACAATTGATTCTGTAAGAATAACATAACTTTCCTAGGTCATATTCACTAATAAATAGTGTTAGCATGCCTCTCAGCATTTGTTAAACTGCAAAGAACACAGTGGAAGAAAGTGTCAGACGCAAGTCCCATCTGAGTGTCACAGGCTCATGCTTTTTATATCCCAATGATGCTAACAGAACTTATGTAAAACAATTTATTACTGGTTTACTAAACCACCAACTGTTTGAAGTCTGTTGCACATTGCTAGTTGGATAGATTTAGGTAAGTTATATGTGAATATTTACACTGAAGCAAGAATCATACTTCTTAGGTGTGTAAGGAGCATTACATGCTAAAACAATTATGAATACACACAACCTTGGCCATTGTATTATCCAGGACTTGCTGTAATAGTGGTGTTTAATAAATAACTTCTAAGTCTCAGTGGCTTGTAAAATGAGTATTCACATTAGGCAGGATTGAGCCTGGCTTCAGCCTGCATGGTGTTCTCAGAGATTTTCTAAATGTATCTACACTTAGATATCCAAAGGTGTGAGGAATTCTGTGATAGAGAAGAGATGTGTGGAATACTTGGCAGGTATTGACACAGCCAGATGACAAGTGTCATTTCTACCCTGTTTTATCCAAAGTTTGCTAATCCAAAATACTTTACCAAATCCACCTGGATAATAGGAGACAGTAAAATGTGCACTGAGTCAGTCTATGATGAGAAGTAGCAGGCAGCTGTTGAAGAGTGACCCAACCTTCTTCAGAGTGGCATGTGCAACCCCATGCTTTCTGCTGCACCTTGTTTATGTGACCAGTGACCTTCCCTGTACAGTCAATATCACAGCACCTACTCTGGAGTCTCTGCATTTCAAATTATCTTGCTTTCTTAACAGGCACTTTGGAAAACCCCTTAGAAAAAGACCAAAGACTTCTGATACTCCTTAGACCCTCAGAAAAAATCTTCTGTGACCATTTTGAAGGAATTCGTGTTGACCCAGGAACAATTGGTAAGAGTTAAGTATGGTGTATGTTACTAATATAACCTGTGTATAATGGGAATGTCTATGTTTTTGTATGAGAAACAGATAGAAAGAGACAGAAAGACTGAGATAGAGAGACTGAGACAGAGAGGCAGTGGAGTTCCATTTATCAGATAGCTGCTGAATTCTAGACAGTTTATATTTACTCTTTGATGTATCAGATATTTCAAAGTCCAATTACAGATATCATAGCTGTGACTTAGAACTGATAAACTATGTGTGATGGCCATAAAATCATTCACCATTGACAGTATTTTCATCTGATATTGTCATAGTATCGTAGTATCCAATCCTAAACTGTTCTGTATGAGAATACTAAGGCTGGGGTACCATGTCCAGATACATATGAATGTTTCCAAGTCAAAGAGTGGTATTATATAGGAATTATTTACTTTGTAAAAGGGAAAATTCTTTGTAGGAAGTAGTTTCACTTTCTTTAAAAAATTAATTCATTTCAAAACTAGGTCCCCTTTACATTATTTATATCTCATCCTTATAGGAGGAGTGTCGGAATAAGTCAGGTCAAAGCCATTTACTATGTTTTGTAGTACTATGTTATATAGCCTAGATGTGTGTGTGTTACTGTCAAGAGACAGGATAATGATTTTATTGGATTTTCCTTTAAATGAACAGCCATGTTGGATATTTTAAAGGCAGATGCAACATCTATCTATCTATCTATCTATCTATCTATCTATCTATCTATCTATCATGAATGCATACATATGAGAATTATGAACATTATAGGATATATATTCAGATAGTGTGGGGTTTGTTGACTTAGTTCCAAAATAATTGCTATATATGTTGAAATGCTTAAAAACTTTAATATTTTTTTCTGTGAATTGTTTATTTTATCATTATTATGACATGAGTAGACAAGTTTTAATTTTTCACAGTAGACAAAGAAGAAGGACTATACTCAGAGCACTTGATCTGATACCTTTGTTCAGTGTGTTCAGTAGTCACAGTGGCTGAAATTTTCAGGATACTGGGTATGCTGATCCTGGCTCCAGCCACATGCTTCAGTGCATGCCTTTACAATTCTTACTGATAGTAGCTATAATAAAGAATTCACAATTCACAGCATACTTAGCTTCTATGACATACTAAGCAAATGGCAGATTTTACTCACTGTAAGTACTTTATTACCTTCTTGAAACAACTAAGAAACAGAATCATTTTATAGTTAACCTTTGAGAATGGAAATAACCAAGAAATCTGCTTTTCTAGTTAATTGAATTTTCTGGATAATTTAGATTTTAAAGATATGATTTTTTCTTTGTAACAAACATTGTTGTTGGAAATTTCTCTAAATCATCTCAGAATCCTTTCTGCCTAGGTACTTAGCCCATGATGAATAAAAGATGATTTTAGTTTTCTTGTTTGCTATTTTGTGACATATGTTTATGGAAGTGTATTATGAGGGTCTAATTCTAGGGTTTGTTCTGAAAGTAAAATTCATCTGCATCTATTAATCCTTATTTTATCTTCTAGCAAATCTGTGTGAATTAGAGCTTAGAAGAAATTACATACATTGATACAAACACTTAATTAAGGTTTCATTAATTATGATGTTATTGTTTTGTGTCACACCAGATGCAAAGGAACATTGTTGATTTCTCAATGATATTTTTATACTTTTTGCCTCTGTGTATTTTTTATAAAATATTATGAATATTTAGCTTGTTAAATTAGTGACTTGCAACAAAATGTTTTTATAAATGCAGGACTATTCACAAAATCCATTTGAGTACAGGGTAAAATTAAAACTTGTAGTAAGATGTATGTGTTTATAGATATATATTCATCTACATATTACCAAAGTGAAATAAATACATATGGAAACGCACAATTATTTTTTTTCTACTGCTGGAATGCATGGTCACATTTTTGGAAAATTATAGATTATGAGAAATTATACTTAATATGATTGAAAATGGCTATGAAATATTTTTGAGGAAATTCCAAGAACCCTGAAGGGATACGTGCAGTCTGCCTGTCCCTGGTAAGACTATAATTTGTGAGTCCAAAATCAAACAGAAAATCTGTTCATGTTTCCCCTGATTATCTATAATTAGACAAAATATTAAGTCTTAGCACTGAAAGCAAAGCTAATAGCACTGAGATCCATCCTCAGAAAATAGAACTCTTTTGCTACTTGGAAAGTCCAGTATAAATCATAATGTACCAAAACTGATTGACTTCCAGGAGATCACAAAAGTTATGAAATCATGTTAATGGCAGAAGGACATGCCTCTTTAAAATGTGTGTTTCTCAGTTTTTAGATTGCCATTATCTGATAGAGCTTTAATTTCTCTGTAGGTCTTTGAGTTATATTTTATCTGTTATAATAGAAATATTCTTTTTTTAAAAGATAATACAGACACCTTAGATATGAATTATATGTTTCATAGTTTGTGAAAAAGCTATGAAACTTAAGAGGGAAGTGTTTTTGAGTGATTTGTTGACTCTTTAATTTTTCAGGAGTTTATGGAAAACTTCGCCTTCATAGTGCTTATCCTAAGAAATCCTGGGTACACCTTGGAGCTGACATTGCACCAGGAAATGAGAGGTAAGAAAGAGTCAAGGACCTTTAGTTGTTGTTATTGCTTCATTTGGCTCTCTGTAGTTTTGGGTTGTAAAATGAAATGTTAAATATCATTCAACTAAACATCATTGAAAGTTAAGTTCAAAAGCAGGAGTGCTAGGGGAAAAACCGTAACACATATTAAAGTGGTGAAATGTACAAAATCTAGGGAAAGAAAACTATATAACAAGAGCAGTTTTAGGTATTGCGTGCTTTTTAAAAATAAGCTGTAGAACTATGGGTTATGGGAGTTAGGACAAGGAGTAAGAGTTGAAAATGTAACAGTGAGACTTGACAAGATACCATGTAGAGACACTGGCACAAATAAGCGTGAGATGGAGCATATGAAGACAAAGAATAGATCCACCATTACCCTGAACTAAACAGATCACATGGAGAACAAACTGGCAGTGACCTACTAGGATTTGGAAGACAAGATCAAGATATGAAAACAACAGAAGATGTGATCCTAGAAGCAAAGATCAAAAAATAGAAAGCTCTTATAGGTAACTGCCCTTACTAATAAGAAGCCAGGGCATCTCAAACAGAAAGGATAAGAAAAACTAACTTTAGCTATGTACCCCCTGGTGGGATTTCTTTGGAAGTTCTCTTTTTAAATTTTTAAGGTTCCTCCATAATTTTTCATATATATAATCATATATAACATTATTATATATTTTATATGTATGTATATTTGTGTATGCAAGTCCAAATAACTATTTACTTTGAGCATACTGCCTAGAGGAGGTTGTTAGAGGTTTTTGTTATAGATAAATAAATATTAAGAAGATTGATTGTAGAGGCATGAGTAGGGGTTGGGGTGGGGAGCACTCTTCTCTAAGGCAAAGGGAGGTAGGATTGCATGAAGAACTCTCTTGGAGGGGCCTGGGAAAGGAGCAACATTTGGAATGTAAATAAATGAGACAATAAAAAAAGATTGATTGCAACATTATATGGTCCTGATGGTACAGAAAGAAAATTGAGTTAATAAAAACAGGAGCCCAGAAGCTTGTTAGAATCCAAAATTCAAAGAACATGGAGTTTTGATGACCAAGAGAAGAAGGATGGTTCAACTCCAGAAAAAAGAGAAATGGCATATTATATATATATATATATATATATATATATATACACACATATATACATATACACACATATATATGTATATATGTATATATAGATATACATATATTATATTATAATTATATATACATATATGTATATATACATATATACACATATATGTATATATACATTATACATACATATATAAATATATATAATATATTTCACATATATGAGTATATATATTCATTCTATATTATTATTTATAGTATGTATATTCCCACTTAAATCTCATGGTACTATACAAGTTGGATTATTATCAACATTTTATTTAACTGGAGTCACAAAATTAAAGAAATATTACAAAGCTAGAAGTTCTTATGGCTGAATGTCTCCCAGTGTGTGTAATACCACTGGTTCTAAAACTTAGAAATATTAAAAGCTAGCATTTCACAGAATCACTCTCACAGAGAAATGTTTTAATGAAATTATATTTTAGAAGTATAAGTATCATACCATACTGGTTTTCTGTATTGCATAGCTGTTTTCTCCAAATTGAAACATTCCCTCCTGGAGGGAGGAGGAAGGTTGATAAGATTCAAGAAGTTTGCCAGGCAAGAAATCTCACGCCTGTAAATTATGGTAAGCCACCAGTGAGGCAGGATCATCATGAATTCAAGGCCAGCCTTGGTTGTGAAGTGAGTTTTTGGCCAGCTGCAGAATGAGAAGCTATCCTAAATCATTATTTAGAAAGCTCATGAGTCTCAGGGTATTCCTGAGGCTTGCAAGAGTCACAGTGCTGTTTGCAGGGTTACTTTAGTGGAATTAGAAGAGATCCTTAGCTGAAGTTTCCTGGTTTCCCCAGGAGACTCTAGTAACTGAGTGTGTGCTTTTATTAGTTGTCAGCCCATGCTCGGAAGACTTTTCAGTGATGCAGCCCACTTTTCAGTAACCCTTGTGGCTGTCCTACCTATGTGACCTATGTAACCATAATAAAGCATTGGATTATAAGGCAAGATATGGGTTGACTCTTATTTGGTCTATCACTGCTACCTACCCTGAGTAGGATGCATAGACACATAGACACTTGTTTATGTATTTCTAGGAAATCATACAATATACGGACATCCTTTCTTTTCAAACTTATCAAGAGAAGTTGACACATAAAATTTGTCTGTACATGGTTGATTTATTTCATAAGTGCAATCATTGAGAAAACCTCCAGGAAAACCATTGTAATTCATTTATTGGACTTGTTTTCAGTTCTTGCTCACACAGCCAATGAAGGCCCAGTGAGAGTCTTTGAAGAAACCCTACTTTCTCTTTGCTATACGTCATTTGGAAACTTACCTTCGTATTTTGCCTCATTGTACTTGGCTTTATTTGAAACTTTCAGAGAGAAAGATAAACCAAATGGTCATTTTGTAATTAGAATAAATCAAAGCAGACTATATAAGACCAAAGAGTTTATCCTTACACAGTTCTGCTCATTATATGCATGCACTGCACATGTAGACTCAGGCAGCCACATGTCTGAAATTAAGTGGTTACTCTTCAATCTAATCTTAAGGTACTTGTATTTCATTCTATCTATTCATAGAGTTTTAAGCAGGCAAGCACTAGATCTGGCCTGTGCTTTCAATTGATGAAAAATGATGGCCGTTGCAGAGTTGGAGGCCAGAGAAGATGGCAATGATCCTTAAGAGATGATAGCAACTTTTCAGTTTTTGAGGCCACATCTCAAGATGTCTTAGATTAGGTGGTATGCATGTGTATGTGTGTGTATGTGTGTGTGTGTGTGTGTGTGTGTGTGTGTGTGTGTGTGAG
>JADRCD010211769.1:0-25063 GCA_019843815.1 Montemys delectorum | reverse complement strand
AGAGAGAGAGAGAGAGAGAGAGAGAGAGAGAGAGAGAAAGAGTCAATCCAGTGGGAAAGGTACCAGAAAGCAGAGAGAATATTATGGAGAATCTTTTGCAAATTTTTATTTGTTTGTTTTCTGGCTAATCACCTAATCATCTCTCCTCTCTCTCTCTCTCTCTCTCTCTCTCTCTCTCTCTCTCTCTCTCTCTCTTTCTCTCTCTCAGAGAAACTACATCTTCAGATGCAGTCTCTTTGTCTTACTGCCCTGTTTTTCAAATGTTTGTTTTTAACTGACAAGTAAAATCATTGAATGTTTAATGTGTTTGGAATTATGTTTTGAAACCTGTGTGTCACGCAATGACTAAACAGTAAATTAGCGTATGCAGTATCTCACATGCTTTTGTTGTTGTTGTTGCTCTCGGTGGTGAGAAAGGAGTGAAGTCTGTGTTCTCAGCAGGGTTTGAATAAGATGTTTGCCCAAATCAGCATGACCTAGCATGTGTTCCCTGAACTTTTTACTCCTCACTGCCATCCACACTTAAAGTTTCATACATTAAATGAGATCAGATGGCGTGTTTCTGCCTGTTTCACTCTTTCATGTAGCATAATGTTAATCTGTGCTCTTCAGATGGCAGCACTTCCTTCCGAGTGAGAGCTTGACCCTGTTCTACTATGTATATCTGTATATGTTTCTTTTCCTTTTTTAAAAATAATTATTTTATTTATTTATATTGCAAATGCTGAACCCCTTCAGGTCCCCCCTCACAAAGTTCTTTCCCCACCCCTCCTCCTCTTCACCTCTGAGAGGGCACTCCACTTTGTATCCCATTCACCATGGGGCATCAAGTCTCTACAGGATTAGGTGCATCCTCTCCCACTTATCTTTGGAGATTCAACTATTATCTCTTAATTTAGCACTCAATTCCTTCATCAGAAAAACAATCACAACATTATCTCATAGTGTAAAATTCTAATCTTACACTATAAAATTTATGTACAAAATAATTTAAGACATAAAATGTTCTGTAAATAGTAGTGTTTCTGTATCCTTTTGTCTTGGCATTTGCTGGTGGTCACATCCAGTATAGCCACAAAATGTTGATGTGGTTCTCAGTGCATGACATTTAAGCTATTTACACTGGGTGTGCTCTGTCTATGTAAGAGGAAGATTGTTATGCGTTTGGTATAATCTGTAGCATCTAATAAAAGCACAGCAAAGGCATCTAATTCATATCTGCTCCTTGAATGTATATGTTTTTTCTAGAGATAGAACCTGTTAGCCCAACTATATATTTTCTAATATATCAGAATTTTGCCCTCAAGTTAAAGTTCAGTTAATTTACATATCATTCAAAATTTATTATTAACCACAACTGTGTTTCTGTATCCGAATACAGAGTTGGTGGCTCTTTTCCCACTTTCTAACAATTATTGATCTTATGTACAACCTCTTAAAAGCATAGTGAAGCACTATGTCCTAAACTCATATGCACAACTCTTCCATGGATGTCACAGACTTGACATTCAGAGGAAGCGGGAAAAAGTACTCTGCAAAGAGACAGGCTTGAGATAAGCTTATGATTTACTAAATTATGACATTGGTAAATTACTCTCTTGAGTCATAGTTTCTTCTCCTGTAATTATGAGAGTAATAGTGCCTAACTAATATAATAATTATACAAATTAAGTGAATTAATGAATGTGAATTTTTTAAGTTCAATTTCTGGCACAAAGTCAACCCTGAGACAAGGAAGCTAATAGACAATCAAACTCCTGTTAGAGAGGTAAAAATGAATATTTCTTGATGTATTTTGGACTGGTGCCAATCCGGACCCTCTCTTCTGTCCCCACATTTTTTACACTTCTCTATTTTGACCTCATTTTTTTTATACTGAAGAATAGTTTCTCCCACTGCTATAAGCTGCACATAATCTGAGTGATTGTGCTTTCTCCAGGTTCACAATCCAGAGAGGGTATTGTTCAATCCATGTGTTCACTCCATCTGGGCAGAGATTTATACAAACATACATAGCCTATGCCGAGGTTCTTACTAGAACTGTTAAAGGGACACAGTATAGGAAAGAACAAGAGTTTCAGAAGGTGAACGTTTTCCCAGGATGAGGGAGAAAGGAGGCCTGATAGACAAAAAATCTACTATGGTTGCTCATGTTATTTACATCTCATTATGGAATGTGGTCTCTTCAGGACCCAGCAGCCTATATACTTCTGAAAATTCCCATTGCATTCCAATGTGATTGATGAAAAAAAAAAAAACAGTCATATTCACTAAAAAAAAAAAGTTACAGAGCAATGATGGATTGAAGAGAAAATTAATTTACTGTGAGTCTCAGGAAATGTTCAAAGCTCCCCTTGATTCATTGAGAGATAAAAAGCACAATGCTTGAAATAGCACACTGGAGTAATATGGGATTACATGTTACTCCACATAATACAGTTTGGATATCAGGGGCCATATAAACACTCTTCATTGAGGATACAAAAAGGGAACTACCAAGTTGCTTTTGGAGGTAGCACAGATGGAACTAGAATTCTACAGACTCACAGTTTTATCTGTCTGACTAAGATATTAGCCTTTGTGTATATATTGTCCAAAAAAGGTAAATGCATCTTCAGAGAACATGAAAAAAAGTTCCCTTTGGAAATATCTTTATTATTCAAATTGTTTCTCAGTGAAGAAAGGAGACAGCTCTTAGCAAAAGTACATGAAGATGTGATTATTAAACTCTGCCAAATTACTGAGATTACATGTATCCACCTGCCTCTACCTCCCTGGGGCTGGGATTAAAGGTGTGTACCATCACATTTAACATATTGTTTGCTTTCAAAATAAAAATGTGGTTTCTAGTGATCGAATTAAGGTTTTCATGCTTGTAAAGCAAAAACTTTGTGAACTCCATATTTTTTTCAGTATACAAGGGTTAATGTATAACGAAAGCTTTTTTTCTCGTGTTTGTTGTGTTCCCGTTTAGTTTCCATGGTGAAGTATGCTGATGCTGATGTGGGCTGTACTTTCTCTAAGTTTACTTGATGATCTCTGTTATTTTATGAGTATATCTGACATTTGCTTTCTGAATTTACAGGATTATAGTACATGATGCAGTGGATTGGCAGCCCCATGACAAAATCGTCCTCAGCTCTTCTTCTTATGAGCCTCATGAGGTAGAGGTCCTCACTGTGAAGGAAATCAAGGGCCATCACATCAGAATCTATGAACGTCTAAAGCACAGGCACATTGGTATGGCTTTGATTTAGTGCACGCTTTATGAATGCAGCATAAACAGCCTGCTTGGTAGCCTGCCCAGGCATATTGCCCTTGATTGATATTAGTAACAGAAGGAGGCCATCTGATTGCTGTCTTGCACTTGTCTTAGAAACCCTTCTCAAATTTTCTTCTCTTCGCCTCCACTCTGCTCACTTCCTTTTCCCTGACTTTCCTCCCTCTCTTCCTCCTTCTCTTCTTCCTCCCTTCCTCCCTCCCTTTTACATCCTTCATTTTCCTTCCTTTTTTCTTTCCATACTCCCTCCTTTCCTCCCTCCCTCTGTCCCTTCCTCTCTTCCTCCCTCTGTTCCTCTCTTCTTCTCTTCCTCCCTCCTCTCTTCTTCTTTTTCCTTTTTCTCCCTCTTTCCCTTCTTCTTTCTCATCCTTCCTTTTTTTCTTTTCCATCCTTCCTTCTTTTCTTTCTCCTTTCTTTCCTTTCTCTCTCTTTGTCTTCCTTCTACCTTTTATTGTTTGCTTTAGACAGGGTCTGACTAAGCACTTCAAGCTTGCAACTCAAATTAATTCTCCTACCTTAGCTCTCCAGTGCTGAGATGATAGGCATAGATGCCCCATGCTTTATGCCTGGCTTACTTTTAATTTGTATTTTATTTATTGAGACAGAATCTTATTATATAGTTCTAGCTGTCATAAAACTTGCTATGTATACTAGGCTGTCCCCAAACTGAAGAGATCCACCTGTCTCTGCCACACTGGTGCTGGGATTAAAGGTGTGTGCCATCATACTTAGCATATTGTTAACTTTCAAAATAATAGTTAGATATTTTATGAGATAGCCTATCATTCATGTTGGCTAGTCTAAGAAGAGAGTTAAGAATCTTTAAAAACCAGTAAATAGTTTGTGGCTAAGATCAAAACCTTTTGGCAGTAAGCATCCAGTTTATTTCATGGCACATTGAAACCTACAGTACCTTGGAATACAATGGATAGTGTAAATAATAACTTTACTTAGTATAGAAATGTATTCTTCTTCACACAAAATGTAGTTTATATGTATGCTGTGTACTAAGACAACCAAGAAAAACACAAAAGAAACAAAAGTTCAGATATGATTTTGTAAAGGCAGATAGTGAAAGGGTTAGAGAGATGGCTTAGAGGTTCAAAGCAGTGGCTGCTCTTCCAGAACTACTGAGATCAATTCCCAGCAACTACATGTTGGCTCACAACCATCTATAATATGATCTGATGCCTTCTTTCTAGCATGCAGGTATGCATGCAGATAGAGCACTCATATACATAAAATAAATTTATTAATTAAAGAAAGCCATGTAGTTAGTAGTGTATAGAAATAATTCATTAAGGTAAACTACCTTCCTGTATCATGTAAGAAATAAGTTTAGGCCAGGAGCTATAACTAATGCAAAATAGATGGGCCAGAGAATTGTTTTTTTTTTTTTTTTTTAAATTTGATATGTGAGAGGGGAGTATAAATGTTCACAAAGACTGTCTAAAGTTATTTCTTTTTTAGATTTTTTATTAGATATTTTATTTACAATTCAAATATTCTCCTCTTTCCTGGTTTTCCCTCCCAAATACCCCCTATTCATTCCCCACTCTCCCTGCTCACCAACCCACCCTTTCCTGCTTCCTGGTCCTGGCATTCCCCTACACTGAGGCATAGAGCCTTCATGGGACCAAGAGCCTCTCCTCTCATTGATGACTGACTAGGTCATCCTCTGCTACATATGCAGCTAGAGACATGAATCCCATCATGTATATACTCTTTGGTTGGTGATTTAATCCCTGGGAGCTCTGGGGGTACTGGTTAGTTCATATTGTTGTTCTGAATATCCACTTATCAGTGAGTTCATATCATGTGGGTTCTTTTGTGATTAGGTTACCTCACTCAGGATGATATCCTCCAGATCTATGCATTTGTCTAAGAATTTAATAAATTCATTGTTTTTATGAAACAATGCTGAGTAGTACTCCATTGTGTAAAAGTACCACATTTTCTGTGTCCATACCTCTGTTGAGGGACATCTGGGTTCTTTCTAGCTTCTGGCTATTATAAATAAGGTAGCTATGAAGATAGTGGAGTATGTGTCCTTATTGCATGTTGGAGCATCTTCTAGGTATATGCCTAGGAGTGGTATTGCTGGGTCCTCTGGTAGTACTATGTCCAATTTTCTGAGGAAGCACCAAAATGATTTCCGGAGTGGTTGTACCAGCTTGCAATCTTACCAGCAATGAAGGAGTGTTCCTCTTCTCCACAACCATGCCAGCATCTGCTATCATCTGAGTTTTTGATCTTAGTTATTCTGACTGATGTAAGTCTTAGGGTTCTTTTTTTTTTTTCTTTTTTTTCCCATTTTATTTTATTTTATTATTATTTTTTTAAATTAGATATTTTCTTTATTTACTTGTACATTTTCCCTTTCCCAGGTTCCCCTCCAAAACAAACAAACAAACAAACAAACAAACAAAAACAAGAACAAACCCCTTTTGCCTCCCCCTTCCCCATGCCTGTCACCCTACCCTCTCCCACTTATTGGCCCTGGCATTCCCCTACACTGGGGCACAAAACCTTCACAAGGCCGAGGTCCTTTCCTCCTATTGATGATCGAATTTGCAATCCTCTACTATACACCTGCTGCCAGTACATTCAATCCCACCCTGTATAGTCCTTGATTGGTGGTTGGGTCCCTGGGAGCTCTGAGGGTTCTTTTGATTTGCATTTCCATGATGACTAAGGATGGTGAACATTTCTTTAGGTGCTTCTTAGCCACTCGGTATTCCCCAGTTGAGAATTCTTTGTTTAGCTCTGTACCTCATTTTTAATAGGGTTATTTGGTTCTCTGGAGTGTAACTTCTTGAGCTCTTTATATATATTGGATATTAGCACTCTATTGGTTGTAGGATTGGTAAAGATCTTTTCCCAATCAGTTGGATGCCATTTTGTCCTATTGACAGTGTCCTTTGCCTTATAGAAGCTTTGTAATTTTATGAGGTCCTATTTGTCAATAGCTTAGAAGATAAGCTATTGGTGTTCTGTTCAGGAAAATTTCCCCTGTGCCCATGTGCTCGCAGCTCTTCCCCACTTTCTCTTCTATTAGATTCAGTGTATCTGGTTTTATGTGGAGGTCCTTGATCTACTTGGACTTGAGCTTTGTACAAGGAGATAAGAATGGGTCAATTTGCATTCTTCTACATGTTAACTGCCAGTTGAGCCAGCACCATTTGTTGAAAATGCTGTCATTTTAACACTGGATGGTTTTAGCTCCTTTGTCAAAGATCAAGTGACCATAGGTATGTGAGATCATTTCTGGGTCTTCAGTTCTATTCTCTATTGCCTTTCACTGTACCAATACCATGCAGTTTTTATCACAGTTACTCTGTAGTACAGCTTGAGGTCCGAGATGGTGATTCCACTAGAAGTTCTTTTATTGTTGAGAATAGTTTTTGCTATCCTAGGGTTTTTTCATTTTTTATTCCAAATGAATATGCAAATTACTCTTTCTAACTCTGAAGAATTGAGTTGGAATTTTGATGGGGATTGCATTGAATCTGTAGATTGCTTTTGGCAAGATGGCCATTTTTACTATATTAATCCTGACAATCCATGAGCACGGGAGATCTTTCCATCTTCTGAGATATTCTTCGATTTCTTTCTTCAGAGACTTGAAATTCTTGTCATACAGATCTTTCACTTGCTTAGTTAGAGTCACACCAAGGCATTTTATATTATTTTGACTATTGCCTACAGTGTTGTTTCCATAATTTCTTTCTCAGCCTGTTTATCCTTTGTGTAGAGGAAGGCCACTGATTTGAGTAAATTTTATATCCAGCCACTTTGCTGAAGTTGTTTATCAGCTGGAGAAGTTCTCTGGTAGAATTTTTCTGGTCACTTAAGTATACTATCATGTCATCTGCAAATAGTGATAATTTGACTTCTTCTTTTCTAATTTGTATCCCTTTGATCTCCTTTTGTTTTCTAATTGGTCTAGCTAGGACTTCAAGTACAATATTGAATAGGTAGTGAGAGAGTGGGCAGCCTTGTTTAGTCCATGATTTTAGTGGGATTGCTTCAAGTTTCTCTCCATTTAGTTTGATGTTGGCTACTAGTTTGCTGTGTATTGCTGTTACTATGTTTAGGTATGGCCTTTGAACTGATCTTTCCAAGACTTTTATCAGGAAAGGGTGTTGGATCAAATGCTTTTTCAGCATCTAATGAGATGATCATGTGTTATATTTCTTGGAGTTTGTTTATATAGTGGGTTATGTTGATAGATTTCCATATACTGAACTATCCCTGCATCACTGGGATAAAGCCTACTTGATCATGATGGATGAATATTTTGATAAGTAATTGGTTTGTGAGAATTTTATTGAGTATTTTTGCATCAATATTCATAAGGGAAATTGGTCTGAAGTTTTTTTTTCTTTGTTGAGTCTTTGTGTCATTTAGGTATCAGAGTAATTGTGACTTCATAGAACAAATTGAGTAGAATACCTTCTGTTTCTATTTTGTGGAACAGTTTGAGGAGTATTGGTATTAGTTCTTCCTTGAAGGTCTGATTAGAAATCTACACTAAACCCATATGGTCCTGGGCTTTTTTTGGTTGGGAGACTATTAATTACTGTTTCTATTTCTTTTGGGGATATGGGAGATCTTGATTTAACTTTTGTACCTGGTATCTGCCTAGAAAATTGTCTATTTCATCCAGGTTTTCAAGTTTAGTTGAGTATAGGCTTTTGTAGTAGGATCTGATGATTTTTTAAATTTCCTCATTTTTTGTTGTTATGTCTTCCTTTTCATTTCTGATTTTGTTAATTAGGATATTGTCTTTGTGTGTTCCACCTAGTCTGGGTAAGGCTTTATCTGTTTTGTTGATTTTTTCAAAGAACCAGCTCCTGGTCTGGTTGATTCTTTGTATACTTCGTTTTGTTTCCACTTGGTTGATTTCAGCCCTGAGTTTGATTATTTCCTGCTGTCTATTCTTCTTGGGTGAATTTGCTTCTTTTTGTCCTGGAGTTTTCAGATGTGCTGTCCAACTGCTAGTGTATGCTCTCTTTAGTTTCTTTTTAGAGGTACTCAGAACTGTGATTTATTCTTTTAGGATTGCTTTCATTGTGTTCCATAAGATTGGGTATGTTGTGTCTTCATTTTCATTAAATCCTAAAAAAGTCATTAATATCTTTATTTCTTCCTTGACCAAGTTATCATTGAGTGGACTGTTGTTCAGCTTCCATGTGTATGTGCACTTTCTATTGTTTATGATGTTATTGAGGACCAGGCTTAGTCTTTGATGATCTGATAGGATGCATAGGATTATTTCAGTCTTCTTGTATCTGTTGAGGCCTGCTTTGTTACAGATTATATGGTCAATTTTGGAGAAGGTATCATGAGGTGCTGAGAAGAAGGTATATCCTTTTGTTTTAGGATAAAATATTCTATAAATATGTGTTAAATCCATCTGTTTCATAATTTCTGTTAGTTTCACTGTGTCTCTGTTTAATTTCTGTTTCCATTATCTGTCCATTGCAGAGAGTGGGGTGTTGAAGTCTCCCACTATTATTGTATGCTGTGCAATGTGTGCTTTGAGCTTTGATAAAGTTAGTTTCTTTTATGAATGGGAATGCCCTTGCATTTGGAGCATAGATGTTCAGAATTGAGAATTCATCTTGGTAGATTTTACACTTGATGAGTATGAAGTGTCCTTCATCTTTTTTTGATAACTTTAGGTTGAAAGTTGTTTTTATTCAATATTAGAACTGCTACTCCAGCTTGTTTCTTGGGACCATTTGCTTGGAAAATTGTTTTCCAGCCTTTTACTCTGAGGTAGTGCATGTTTGACACTGAGATGAGTTTCCTCTATGCAGCAAAATGTTGGGTCCCATTTATGTAAACAGTCTGTTAGTCTATGTCTTTTTATTGGGGAATTGAGTCCATTGATATTAATAGATATTAAGGAAAAGTAATTGTTGCTTCCTGTTATTTTTGTTGTTAGAGTTGGAATTCTGTTCATGTGGCTATCTTCTTTCAGTTTTGTTGAAAACTTTGTTGATTACTTTCTTGCTTTTTCTAGGGTGTAGTTTCCCTCCTTGTGTTAGAGTTTTCCATTTATTATCCTTTGAAGGGCTGGGTTTGTGGAAAGATATTGTGTAAATTTGGTTTTGTAATGGAATACCTTGGTTCCTCTATCTGTGGTAATTGAGACTTTTGCTGGGCATAGTAGCCTGGGCTGGCATTTGTGTTCTCTTTGGGTATGTATAACATCTGTCCAAGATCTTCTGGCTTTCACAGTCTGGCCAGAAGTCTGGTATAATTCTGATAGGTCTGCCTTTCTATGTTACTTGACCTTTTTCCCTTACTGCATTAAATAATCTTTGTTTTGTGCATTTGGTGTTTTGTTTATTATGTGATGGGAGGAATTTCTTTTCTGGTCCAAACTATTTGGAGTTCTGTAGGCTTCTTGTATGTTCATGGACATCTCTTTCTTTAGATTAGGGAAGTTTACTTGTATAATTTTGTTGAAGATATTTACTGGCCCATTACATTGGGAGTCTTCACTCTCTTCTATACCTATTATCCTTAGGTTTGGTCTTCTCATTGTGTCCTGGATTTCTTGTATGTTTTGGGTTAGGATCTTTTTGCATTTTGCATTTTCTTTGATTGTTGTGTCAATGTTTTCTATGGTATCTTCTGCCCCTGAGATTCTCTTTTTTTTTTTTCTCTTATACTCTGTTAGTGATGCTTGCATCTATTTCTCCTGACCTCTTCCCTAGGTTTTCTATCTCTAGGGTTGTCTCCCTTTGTGATTTCTTTCTTGTTTCTATTTCCATTTTTAGGTCCTTGATTATTTTGTTCAATTCCTTCATGTGTTTGGTTGTATTTTCCTGTAATTCTTTAAGGGAATTTTGTGTTTCCCCTTTAAGGACTTCTACCTGTTTACCTGTGTTATCCTGTATTTCTTTAAGGGAGTTATTCATGTTCTTCTTAAAATCCTCTATCAGCATCATGAGATGTGATTTTAAATCTGAATCTTGCTTTTCTCATGTATTTGGGTATCCAGGACTTGCTGTGGTGGGAGCACTGGGTTCTGATGAAGTAGTCTTGGTTTCTGTTGGTAAGATTCTTTCATTTGCCTTTTGACATCTGGTAATCTCTGATGTTAGATATTCTTGCTGTCTCCAGCTGGAGCTTGTTCCTCCTGTGGGTCTGTAAGCTTGTGTCAGCACTCCTAGGAGACCAGCTCTCTCCTGGCAAGACCTGTGCACAGAGGGCTGTGGACTAGGTGATCTCACCTAAGTCCTGGGGTCAAAGTACTCCCTGGAGACAAGCTCTTCCCTGGCAGGAAAGGTGCACAGAGGGCTGCTGAACAGCCCCACATCCTGGGTACTGATGGAGGCAGTAAGGACCCTGTCCCGGCTGCTTCTGAGGCCTGTGTGCTCCTGGCTGGTCCTGCCTTAGACAGTCACCAGAGAGAAAATGGGGATCTCACCTGAGCCCCAGGGTCAGAGCACTCCCCCTAAAATTATTTCTAAGTTATAGCTTCAGGGCTAATGCCCCCTCTTCCCCTCTCTATCATTGTTAAGATGAAGTTTTTCTGTTAAATTTCTAGGATCTATTCATTCCCCTGCCTCAGCCTCTAATTAGCAGACTGTAGGCTTCAAATACCATGTTTAGCTTTTTCAGTTTAAAATCTTTCAGAGAAATCTTTAGTAACCCTGTTCAGTTAAAGTCACCCTGAAATATCAGTGGAGGTCTAGGTAGATGGAAGAAGTTTCATTGAGAAAGGGGGTTCCTTTGCTTAGCATCATCTTTTTCTATTCCATTCGGTCTCTAACATTGCTGTTTATGCTCTACCACTGACTCTTCTGACTTGAGATTCTTTATTCCCTTGGTGGAGGTATGTGGACAACATACAGCCAAATGTTACAGCCGGACACTGATGCATGGAAGAAAGGAGGTTGAGGCCCTACTAACTGGACAAATCTCTGAACCAGTGGCCTGTACTAGTACCCAAAGTTTATTGAAAAGAAATGAATCCTTGCTCAAACATTCTCTTTGATTCCAAAGATGGACAAGTGAACAGGTTTTTCATTTCTCAGCTAACATCTGTGGAGTGTGCCCGGAGGAAACGCTGGCTTTCATGTTAGGAAGACTTCTAACAGGAAGGGAAAATGTCACTTGTGAGGTACACTGGGTCCCCAGCTGGCAATTTCCAAGACAGACAGTTAAAGCTTGCTTCCCTTGACTCCTGTTTCTCTAGGAAGTGCCCACATCATGGAGGATGGTCAACAGATTCCTTTGGCTGCTGAGGTTGGGCTGTTGACCAGAAACATTAGAATTCAGCCTGACTCATCCTGTAGTGGGAGACTCCTTGTCGGGTCCTTCAGGACACCTAGCAGAGAAGACTTTTCTGGTAAGTGAAAAATGAAATCTACAGTTACTTACCATTCAGCTCCTGAGTGATTCTGGACCACTTATCTAGGAAACTCAGAAATTTCAGCTGTGGCAGTTTTCACTTATAATGCAAAATGATCAAATTAGGTAGCTCCTTTGTGCTCCAGGAAGCTATGAATTTTCAGTCCTAATTTTTGCTAAATTATCCTGTGAAGTTAAATAATATACTAGATATCAATGCATATGCACATTTTATCTCAAAGAAAACACCTTCAGCAGGTAGGAATTCTCCTCTGCTTTGAAATGACAGATGATTTAATAGCCATTTAAATTTTATCACCTTCCTGATTTTCTCTTACTTTTTACCCACTAGTATGTACTATCTAATCATAGACATGAGCTCATGCTACAAATTAGTGGCTGAAATTTAAATACAAATTATTTCCTTATTTTAGAGTGCTTTAAAGATCAATTCAGTCTTTTAAAAAGATCAATGCAATCTTTTTCTTTGAAATTTATACTTCAGCTCTTTTGGAATCTTGTGAAATTGTCTCATGATCATATTTATTAAACTTATGTTCTGAAGATAGTCTTACAAATGTCTTAATGATCAAATAGTTTAGGAAATGTTGTAAGGACAGCTCCATCTTTGAAAGTTGCTGTATAGCCATCCTTAAGGAACTGAGTTTATTTATACAATTATTTCCCATGATTCTTAAAAATTACCCTTAATACTCTTTGAGGCATACATCAACTGCTGATTAATTCTTTTTTCTTTTACCAAAAAATGCCATGTTTTCTTTTACTATTTCTTGAAGGATTTTTGTTTTGTTTTGTTTTGTTTTTGTGTGTATGTGTTTTCGAGACAGGGTTTCTCTGTGTAGCTTTGGCTGTCCTGGAACTCACTCTGTAGACCAGGCTGGCCTCAAATTCAACTCAGAAATCTGCCTGCCTCTGCCTCCCAAGTACTGGGATTAAAGGCATGCACCACCACTGCCCGGCTCTTGAAGGATTTTTTAAAATAAATATTGGCCATTAGAAAACATTTGAATAAATATAGTTGAGCAAGTATCTTTTATCTTTATGGTATAGAAAGTCATTAGGTATATGCCCAGAAGTGCTATAGCTGGATATTGGGGTAAAACAATTCCCAATTTTCTGACAAGCCACCAAATTGATTTCCAAAGTATTGTACAAGTTTGCATTTTTTCCAGCAATAGAGAAGTGTTCCCCTTGCTCTACATCCTCACCAGCATATGCTGTCACTTGAATTTTTGATCTCAACCATCCAGACCAGTGTAAAATGGAATCTTAGAGTGCATTTCCCTGATGACTAAGGGCATTGAACATTTTTCTAAGTGCTCCTCGACCATAAGAGTGTCCTCTGTTGAGAATTCTCTGTTTAGCTCTGTACTCCATTTTTAAATTGGATTATTTGGTTTGTTGATGTGTAGTTTTTTTTTTTTTTTTAGTTCTTTATATATTTTGGGTATTAATCTTCTGTTGGATGTAGGATTGATGAAGATTTTTGCCCATTCTGTATGCTGTTGTTTTGTCCTATTGATGGTGTCCTTAGCATTGCCAAAGCTTTTCAGTTTCATGAGCTCACATTTATTAATTATTGATCTTAGTGCCTGAGCAATTGATGCTCTGTTTACAAGTTTGTCTCCTGTGCCAATCTGTTTAAGGCAGTTCCCAACTTTATCTCCTGTTAAATCTATACAAAGACCAAGCTGTATAACTGTTACATATGTGCAGAGGGCTTAGGTCTGTCTCATGCATGCTGATAAGACCACCACCACACTCATGAACTCACAACAGCTGTGGTTACCTGTATAAGACACACACATGATCAAGCCAGTCAACAGTCCAGTGTGAGCCTCTTCTCCCTAGCTGAGTAGCCATCAACAAATGATGGCTTCTTGGAAAGAGAGAGTCCCTTTTGTTTAATGGTGTGTCTGGTAGGTTGACTGCATTCCTGTATACAGCCCCATACCTAGACTATGTGAGTAACCCTTCTTAGACTAATTGGCTTAAACATACATTCTTTGTATTTATGAAATTCTGAAGGAATTAATAAAATAATACCTATATTTTTCTTAAAAAAAAAAGTCACTCTGTTCTAGAGTACAATGAAGACTTGGAGAAGTTGGCAAAGGTGCCCTAACCACTACCTAATATGATCAGCATGGGTTATCCTCTTGGCTTCACTTGTTCACTATTTTGGAATCTTCAGATCTTAAATCTGAAGTCCAAGACTTCTAGTGAATAGAAAAAAAAAAAAACTACCTCTTTTCATAAGCTCTATCTTTATATATACTTGCCAGAGGTCAAATTGTCCCCACCCCTGGGAGGACAAATGTTGATATCTGGTGGCATTTTTACTTCTTGAAAAGTTGAGAAAATTTCTGGTATTCAACGAATAGTTCCCAAATGTACAGTACAGTAACATCCAAGAAAGGAATATCTGGCTTAAAATACCATGATGATGAGGTCAACATTGCTCTAGATGACAGGGACAAAGGCTGGACTCTGGTCTTGTAGACATGATTATAAAGCTGGGACATTGATACTCTGCTAATGAAAACTAGGTCAAGCAGAACAATGGTCATGAAATAGTACAAAAGATCAAATCTTACAGTTGAGTACAAAGCATGAACCAGCGTCAAGCCCGACCAATTCATAAGACTTGGTAGTTGCTAACCTATGTCTTAAAAGGAAAGAAAAACCACATTAAATGCTTCTGTGGAGTGGAGCTGTTCAGGCTTTCTACAGTCTATTTTTTTCGTTTAATAACCCCTTTCTGTCCAAGTTACAATCCAGGTTGTCATGCTACATTAAGAACACTTAATCTTTAAAATAATCCATGCCATTACAGAAAAAAACATGGAAACCTGTCATAACCAGTGGGCCAGGGAGTTTTCTGTGAGCCTATGTCTCTGAACATGAGCTGTACAAGAATGACAATATACAACATTCCAAGGTGAACCAGGGCAGGACCACAAGGCCTCAGCCCTACAGAAAGAACTAGAGGCAACTAGGAAATGCTGAAATCCAGAGCAAGAGTCTTTCCCAGGGAAGAGCACACCAATTGGTTGTGCAGTGCTCAACCCTGAAAATGTACATACAAGAAACAATATCCAGACTGAGCAGATTATATTTTGTACAAAAAGATGGCATGGGAATTTGAAAGAGGGAAAAGAAGGGTACCTGGGAGGGTGTAGAGGGAGGAAAGGGAATGGGAAATTATGTAATATCTTATAATATAAAGATAAAAGAAATACCATGGATGCTGCTGAATGGTTATAGGGATGAAAACCAGGTTAGGACAGTCACTCCTGGTAATTAGGGACTACAAGGTATGGTTGTGGTTTGTTTTCCTGACAATATCTAGCTAGAAAGTTCTATGATTATAATTCAAAAGGAAAAGGTGAAAAATTCTTAACTACCAAAATTGAATCTGAATTCTTCATTCAAATATTCAAGCTACTTTAAGTATTTGCTTACTACTTATTAATTTTCATTTGTTGTTTCAATGTGTGTGCAAGTGAAATGAGACTGTGAATCACAACCACGTAGATTTGAGGTCTTGAAATATTACTCAAGGATATGTTAATCAGAGGCTAAAACCACCATCTATAACAGGAAGCAGACTGTTTATATGTGAACTTACATTTCCATTGGGAGATGTTCATGTCAATGTTTTGTGTATAGGGCAGATGTAACAAACCTTTCAGCAGTGTGCTATTGGCAAAGAATATCAAGAGGCAAATACCTTTTAAACATTTGTGACTAAAATCCTTTCCTTGGCGGAGATGTAAAGAACATCTACTTTTTTCCTCTTATGGTTCCCAAACCAACCAATGTGTGACTGAAGCTCACTCTAATGAACCTGTGAGTTTGTTAGGTTTACTTACAGAAATTGGGTAAAGGATATGGGCAGGAAAATAGAGAATCTTAAAGTAGCCATATTGGAAGGCCATTACCAGGAGAAATGATGGTTTTTCCATGTCTGTGCAGATAGAATACCTTCTGTCATGCCCTCTTCCAATAATAGCTTCTAGCCCTTTCCCAAAGACCATATGCAATTAGGCAGAATTGTTAGGAGGGTGACTGTGTAAAGTTCAACCAACTCCATTTTTTTTTTAAAGAAACTCTATTATGTGCAAGACCAGGGGCTAAACTCCAGGCCCCAGAAGAAAATCACAGAGTCCTTCTGAGCAAGCATCCTATGACAACCCTCCCACCCCTTAGCAACAGCAAGTCAGGCTACAATAACAGGATCAAGGTACATATAGATAACTTAAGACATGCTATGGAGAGTAGATAACTTAACCAATCCTGTTTGTCAGGTGGTTTTGTCCCTGTGTTTGGTTCATGCATATTATTCCTGAAATGGAGTTTTAAAAATATTAACTTGCTGACCCACATAGAAATCTCCCAAATTTGCTGTAATTACAATAAATACCCTGCACCCCTAGACTCTGGACTCTCATTCTGACCAACTGCAATAGGAGCAGTGAGAGATCTTGCTCATGAACTCATAATAAAAATCCTTAATGTGTATACCTCAGAATTAGCTCCTCAGTTGTCTTTAGGGTAGCTGCAATTTGGGCATAACAGCTGGATGCTCAGGTAAGGGTCCTATACTGCCCCCCATTCCCTCTTTTTATGATGGAAAGTAATTAGTCAGAAGACCTACCTGTGGTATCTACTCAGCTGAGTGGGACCATTAGAACTCTTGAAGAGGGTGGCAGTATGGCTCAAAGGTTAGCCCTATGTCACAATGTTTAGCACAGCATTTCCACACCATCTAAAGATGTTCTCAATCATTACCAACCAAGAGATTTATTATTGAGATTATTTTATATCATCCTGGGGAGAGGCACATAGTCTTTCACCTTCTCCCTCTCACAGGTTTCAACTTCTTCATAGCAACTGATTGCAAGGGTTCAAGTTTCCTATCTTTGAAAAGGCAGTGGAGAACTGGGGGCTTAGGCTGGCCTATCTTTGAACTTTAAGTAAAAATACTAAAATGTAGTAACACTGAAACACCACATGTGTAGCTCCTTCCATATTTAACAAAGAGGGGACACCATGATTTGCCTTGGCCATTGCCTCAAAACAAAAACAAAACCTCATAACTTCCAGCAACAACAATTAAGAAAAAAAAAAGTGAGGGACCTTGTTGTCAAGTTGTGATCTTCCTAGGGAAGGATACATGAATAATGACTGGCATATAACTCTTGCCTGGTTACCAGGCTCTATTATGAAGCTCCTCCCTCTACAGCTCACCCACGCTGTGTACTTGCAATGAAGTTCATTGTGCTTAGTCATATGTCCTGGTTGAAATCTTATTTTGTCAACCAATTTATGTCTTAATTTCCTTGTCTGCAGCATGGAGATAATAATTGTATCTAACTCATAGGATCTTTGTGATGAGTAAGATTGTGTGTGTGTATGTGTGAGCATGTGTGTATGTGTATCTCTGTTACAGCAGAGCTTAGCACATGATCAGTGTTAAGTTATTTTGCTTAATTGCTAATTCATAACTTATAATCATACAGTGCTGTATATATTTTTACCAGAAGTATATATACTGATTATTAATACTCAAATTTAAAACCAATGTGTAGCTTGAATTCTATATTGCTGTTACTCTATCTTTTTAGCACAGCTAAGCATGTAGTATAATCCTAGCACTTGGGAACAATAAGCTGGTCATGGCTGCTCAAGCCTATGAGCTGAGCTGCTCAGGAAGCTGAGGCAGTGGTTGTAGGGTGAACTTGGCAATTTACTGAGATTCTGCCTCAAAAATAATTAATTAACTTAGAAGGCTAGGCTAGAAGTATAGTAGTGATTGAATATTGGCCTAATAGTGGGCTTAGGGCTGAAGGTACAGCAAACAATTCATAATAAAAAGACAACATTCAAAACAGCTGAAAGTCTTCCATGAGATTATATAGTAATTTTTATCAATGATACAGGAAATCTCATTGTTACAAATATCCTCTGGGAAGTAGTGTCACTAAGATTAAAATCTAGAAAAGATTTCATGGTGGTTTTCTGGGAAATGATCCTAAGGTGTCACCTATGCTAGGCCAGTCCTGTGCCACTTAGCTCTGTCCCACATCTTCTCTTTCAGATTGCCTTTAGCTACAGAGCCTTGCTAAGTTGCCCAGGCTAGCCATGACTTCACCTAGTAGCACAGGCAGGCTTTGAACATCCCACCCTTGTGCCTCAGCCTCCTGTGTTGCCTGGTGACAGCCTTGTGCCTTCAGATCCAGTTTCACAAACAATATTAAATGTGTATTATATTTCATTTTTTAACCATGTCTTCATCAAAAGCTCATATTTCTGGACATTAATTGGGCCATAATAAGCTTTGTACCCTTACTCTTGAAAATGCTAGAAGTGTTTTTAGACTTGCCTATTCGGTTCCTTCATTCACCCCCTCCATAGGTAATTACAGCTCACTTGAACAGGATCCTTGAGACAGAGACAGGGAGACATGCCTTTGAGGCAACTGGGTAACAATCTACACATCCTTTATGCTTAACCAGGCCCTTTGATTCAGTCTCCTAACAAATGCAAAAAAAAATCTGTGAACCAGTTGTGTACCTGTCCAAGGTACCCTGGCTTATTTCTTTTCTCACTTTTTATATCAGATATATCAGAGCCTAGATGGCACATCAATGTTTGTAGATAAGAGTGTCAGATTTCCAGTGATTCATTTTTTTTTTTGTTAGTGAAATTTTATGGTATGAAATACGGTTCTGGTGTGCTAACGATAATGATTACATTCCACTTAAATATCTACGTATTCTAATGTCCCAAAGCAGAGGTCTTTGGTATTTTGTGGGAAATATGAAAGAACCTGACCTGAATATGTCCATTTTTCTTTGCAGGTGTTCTTCAACTTTTCAATGTAGAAATTCAGAACATGGGGTCGCTATTGCATTCATCTATTGAACTCACCGGTGTGTCAGCTGGATCCTGGGTAATATCTTCTACTGTACATCAAAGCTGCAGTGTGGGCATCCATGCCTCTTCTAGTCATGGGATGATTTTAAACAACAACATAGTGTTTGGGACAACTGGCCATGGCATCGATGTAGAGGGTCAGAACTATTCTCTCACCAGTAACCTTGTCATTCTGACAATGCAGTCAGCAAACTCACTTCCTTGGGTGGCAGGAATCAAGGTGAACTGTGCAGAAGATATCATTCTCCATGGCAATGTGGTGGCAGGATCTGAGAGACTTGGCTTTCATGTCAGTGGCCACGGGTGCTCCTCTGAAGTGCCTTGGTCTGACAATGTGGTCCACTCAAGCCTCCATGGCCTTCACCTCTACAAGAACCATGAACCTAACAATTGTACTGGTGTCTCTGGATTTCTGGCTTTTAAGAACTTTGACTATGGTGCCTTGGTTCACACAGAGAATAGTGTGGACATACAGAATATCACTCTGGTAGACAATACTGTTGGTCTTTTGGCTATTGTATATGTATCTTCTGCTCCACTAAGCTCTGTCAGTCCTGTACAGATTACACTTAGGAATTCAGTCATTGTGGCCACTAGCTCCTCTTTTGACTGCATCCACGACAGAAAGGCTCCTCAGTCAGCCAACTGGACAGCAACAGATAGAGCACCTTCCAATCCCAGAGGAGGCCGAATTGGTATTCTGTGGCCTGTTTCTGCCTCAGAACCAAATGGATGGCCCCAGGAGCCATGGCACAAAGTAAGGAGTGGTCATTCAGTTCCAGGAATTATGAAGCTTCAAGGTAGGATTCTTGACTCTGCCCTAAAACTACGGCTCCACCCACCCAAGCACACAATGTTCAGTAGTGTTCTGAAACCATACCGCTAGAAGGTCCAGCCTAGCTTACTGCTTGCTTGTCTAGCTGGCATCCTACTATTGATGAATCACAACTGTGTATTGAAGACAAGACAGTGAGTGATTCCTTACAGAAGTTACTGTTTTCCTCTTGCTGGACTGTCTACATTGTAACTATTTAACTCAATAATTACTCATGGATAATAATTGCTTTTCCTGCTATCCAATACAGTAACTGAGATGAAGAAATTGTATCACAGCTGTAAGTTGCTTTGTAGTCTGGTCTAAAGTCTGTAGTGTATTTGTAGTGTATCTTTAAGGGATTTTAAAAATTATTTTACATGTACGAGTGTTTGTCAGTATATGTATCTGTGAACCATATACATGAAGCACGCACAGAGGATAGACTAAGGAATTAGATCCTCAGAACTGGTATTATAGAGTATTATAAGCTTCCATATAGCTGCTGGGAATTGAGTCTAAGAATAACAGTCAATGTTCTAACTACTAAACCAGCTTTCCGGCTTGGAATTGTTGTTTTTTTTTTTACAAAATGTCCATTTTGTAGTTACAAATGACATTTTGTAACTAAAATTCATATAAACGTACCTGGGTTGTCCTGGATAGTTCAAATTAGCTCCTAGAATATGTATTATAAAAAGAATACGTAGTTCTATAATCTCTGTGGTAGGTGGTTCACATGATATATTGCTTAAAATTTCAGATGTCACCTTTTCTAGTTTTGTGAAGAGTTGCTATAGCGACGACCTGGATGTCTGCATCCTGCCTAATGACTATAACACTGGAGTCATGTACCCAATAACAGCAGAGAGGACCAGAATGCTGAGGATAAAGGACAAAAACAAGTTCTACTTTCCTCCATTACAGGCCAGGTACCACTTTCAGTATTGATGATACAGTCTATTTCTGAAGCAGTTGTCAACTGTTTACATCCCCAAACACATGAAAAATATAACACCATTATACAAAATGAAATGAAGGCCTGTAGAAAAGGCTGGTGCCTTGACTTAGTGGTCCCAACGTTTTATTCCTCCCATATTCTTATTCTTGCCCTTTCATAAATGACTTTAAGAATTTGGGGAATGCCAGGGCCAATAAGTAGGAGAGGGTGGGGTGACAGGCATGGGGAAGGGGGAGGCAAAAGGGGTTTGTTCTTGTTTTTGTTTGTTTGTTTGTTTGTTTTGGAGGGGAAACTGGGAAAGGGAAAATGTACATGTAAATAAAGAAAATACCTAATTAACAAAAAACTGAAAAAAAAAAAGAATTTGCACACAGATGCTAGTTAGTGGTTTCTCCCCTTTTGAGTCTTTTTTAAAAAGAAGGGTCAGATGTGATTTGATGCCAGTTTTATTGTTATTTTCTACTGCTTCTCCTTATAAATAGTTTCAAAATAGATGGTATCAAATAAACAAATCAACATTTGACATGCCTTCTTTCCTCTATCACGGAGCATAATATACAGAGTTTGCTATAGGGGCTCAGGGAACCTTTGAGCAGGATGAGGAGATAGGAGATTGTATCTATTGCTAGGAATTTCCAACCTAAATAATAATGCATAGGTCAGGTGCAACTACTGCTCTAGGACACACGATCTGAAAATTTTACTCAAGTATCTAAAAAGTAAATATGGAATCTCTTTGCCTTAAAAAACTTGGAGAAATGAAAAATGTGTGACTTTCTCACACTGCAAAAACTGCTTTAGAGGGGAAAGGAATAGTCTAAATAAAGCATCCTTTATGGAAAGTCTATGTGTTTGACCTAACACTGATTCCTTTTTAATAACCATCCCTGAGTCATTAGAAGTACTTCAATATACTTAGATACACTCTCTGCTGTGTTATTATTCATCCTTTTCCCCTTCAAAACCTCCTTCTGTTTGTGTCTTACCTGTAGGCTGGAAGCTACACCTCTTGGTCCATTTGTGCTAGTAAAAAAAAAAACTCCATAAACCTGGTGGTTTATAATTACCAAAGATTTATTTTTTATAGTTGTGGAGTCTGGGGAGTAAATAAGAAAAAAAAAATCAAAGCAGATCATGCCTGGTGTCCGATGAGGGGTCCTGTGCAGCTCTTCCCTATGAGGTGAAGGGTATTAGCCTCGTGTGGCAGAAGGCTCAGGGAGACAAGAGTAATCTCTGACAAGATCAATACTGCCCGTGTGCTTTCTTTTTGCTGCCTGTCATGAGATGATGGTGTAACCTTTTCCCTTTCTACAGGAAAGACTTAGTGGGAACCATCTGTCCCACATTGGATTGTGAATATCCAAGAAAATACCTCTTCACAGATCTTGATGGTAGAACCCTGGGTCTGCCCCCACCAGTTTCTGTGTTTCCAAGGACAGAGGAAGAATGGACTGGATCCTTCCTCAACACAGGTGGGTTACATGTGACCACAATGTGTGTGGGAAAGGCAACTGGCGCGTGAAAAGGTGAGTGGGCCTGTTGTTCCATGAGAACAAAATATATTGGACATGAACAGATGTCTAGGGACGGAGCCCTGTGCTGATGTGCTGCCAAATCACATCTATAGAAGGATACTGAGTCACTGAGATTCTGTGACATCACTACTGTGACCTCTGTAGATAACCTGTGTCTATGTCATATGGACACATTATCACTGAGTGCTCAGAATTATCCTCATACACTCCTTAGCCTTGTGCAATGTTCATGTCACCTTGAAATAACCCTTGAAACTGGGAGTCCATCTTTCTTTTCTTTTAGGACTTGAAAGCTCACTTTGGGGAGGGTAGTACAGGCGGCACTGTGAGATTCATCTCTCTGGTCTCAAAATGTCTTCTCTGTTCAGAACTTCTGTCTCTTTTTGTTGTTGTTATTGTTGCTCATAAAACCATAGCATCATTTTGGTCTGTGTCTTTATAGATTCTCTCTGGTCTTCTGTGCCATTATTATTTTTTACCAATTAAGTTTGTTCTTTTATAATTCATTACATTTATATAATGCAATCCTATTATTCTCACCCCCCCCCCCCCCTCTTTTATTTTCTCCCTACCCTTGCTAACCACTTCTTCCTTGCCATTTTAAGGTCTGAAGGTATGATTCTCCCAGGGCTATGTACTCAGATCATTTTACATATTCCAGGAGGACCAAGGTCAAATTACCACACAATTCTACCTATGAGTTATGATTCCTATCACTAACTTATACCTGACCCTGAAATCTGGTTAAAAATACCCACTGATTCTGTTAAGTAGTATAGACATCTGGGACTTGCACGCTCTCTGTTAGGCTCCAATCCCTGAACCAGTATGTGGCCTGTTACTTGCCTTTTGCCTCTATCAGTAAGGATATATAGAACATACTCCTTGTTCTTTTTCCTAACTCTCACTCTGTTTATCTTCCCTGTCTGCAGCCTCTATAATGTAGGCATTGTCATCTCCCACCTAGTATCAGAATAACCTCGCTGTTGATATTTTTCTCCCATCCCTGCATTCTCCCGATTTATTCACCTAGTAGCCAGAACAATCATTTAAGCTTTCCAATGGCTTTTCACCCTTTCAGAAGGACATCCACACTATAAGGTTACCAGATTTGTATTCTTGGGTCATGGTGGCTTTCTCCCACCTCCTGTGATGCCCCACTTACCTTAAATATTATAGCTTTACTTTTCCTGTTACACAGTGCCCTTGCACAGACTATCTCCTCTGCATAGATATTTTATTAGGATCTCTGTTAGGGATAAACTTATTATCCCCGAGTGTCCTTGGAGAAGCCATCTCTGTTCCTTCATCTAACAAGCATATGAACTAGTGCTGACATTTGTAGGGTACTTGCTTCCCATGTAAGAATGAATCCCTGAATTCAATCCCTAGGCCAAGTGTGGATCATATAAACTGTGTGTGGTGTTGCATACCAGAAATCCAAATCTTCAAGATTAGCCTCACAGTGTGTTCAAGGCTAGCTTGAGATAAATAAGACCTTGTATCAAAAACAAACTGTCAAACAAAACAAAACAATATATTTATTATATTTATTATTTTATAAAGTCATTACACCTCTGTAAATGTATCTTTTATTCCCCTGTTGTAATTTTCATCTCAGAGGCTAACTGCCTGTTTGCTAACCTATGCCTAGTTCATAATTCTAATCTAGGCATAGAGTGTTTTCAGCCTAGGAGAGTTACTACTGAATAAGCTCAACCCCTTCCTAGTTTTTTTTTTTTTCAAGTTTTTTTTTTTTTTAAGTTTTATTGCATTATGAGAAAAGTTACATGATTTCAATTTATCTGAATTTGTTAATATTTAAAAAACTTATTTTAAGTAAATAGAATTAAAATCACATTCCTGTTTTCCTTTTGTACCCCAACTCTTCCCAGAGATCCCCCTTCAATACCTACAATATCTTTTCTGTCATATTCTTTACAATTTATAAAATACTATAACAATAAAGATGAGTATTGTAAAAGTTGTTTGATATAAAACAACAATCACTTTAACAGTCTTATGTAGATGCTTATCTATGGCAATACTGAAAATACATACATTTTTCTTAATATAAATTTTAAATAACTCCAAACATACTACTTGTATATTTCTAAATAATGCATCGCTACTAATATTTTCTTAAATTAACATAAATATATAAAGTGTTTCTGTTTGTTTGTTTGTTTTATATTTAGTAAAGCTTAAAATCTTGGCTCTTACTGTGCTAACTTGATACAAGAGCTACAAATGTCAAGCAAAGCATTCACTCTCACTCTTTGTTGTTCTCTTAAAAACCCCCTCCCAATTTAATTGTCTACATTTCTTTTGGGTATATAAATACTTTCAAAATATGTAAGCTGTTCTGAAAACCATAGTATAGTATAAAAACATGAAATAAACAATACTACTAATAGAGAGGCTGAGATAGGAGAAGTAAGATCTCAAGATAATTATGTTGTACAGAGCAAGACATTATCACGAACAAACAAGCTAAAAGTGTATATGAATTGTATAATGTTGGACCTATTTCTCCAATTACCAAATTAGAGAGACCATTGGATAACAATCAACAAATTTCTAATTCCTCATATTATTGGATTTCAATCGATTAGGATATGTTGGTAATATTAATTTCATATTAATATATTAAGAAAAAGTAATTGTTACTTCCTGTTGTTTTTGTTGTAAGCGGTGGAATTAGGTTTGTGTGGATTTGTTGAAAGGTTACTTTCTTACTTCGTCTATGGTGTAGTTTTGTTCTTTATGTTGGTGTTTTCCATCTATTATCCTTTTCTTGGGGGCTGGATTTGTGGAAAGATATTGTATAAATTTTGTTTTGTCATGGAATATCTTGTTTTCTCCATCTAAGGTAATTGAGAGTTTTGCTGGGTATAGTAGCCTGGGCTGACATTTGTGTTCTTGTAGGGTCTGTATGACATCTGCTCAGGATCTTCTAGCTTTCATAGTCTCTGGTGAGAAGTCTGGTGTAATTCTGATAGGCCTGCCTTTATATGTTACTTGACCATTTTCCCTTATTGCTTTTAAAATTCTTTCTTTGTTTGGTGCATTTGTTGTTTTGATTATTATGTGACAGGAGAAATTTCTTTTCTGGTCCAGTCTATTTGGAGTTCTGT